>VRYO01002184.1:402505-418140 GCA_009812075.1 Sialia sialis | reverse complement strand
GGAGCACCTGGGACAGTGGGAGGTGTCCCTGCCCATGTCAGGTGTGGCATTGGGTGAGCTTTGAGGTCCCTTCCCAGCCAAACCATTCCATGATTCTGTGATTCCCTGCAGCCCTGAGCACACTGCAGGGGACTGGGCATGGCCATGCTGCAGATCCAGGTAGGAATGACGGGGTGTGGCCCAGCTGTCCCTACCCAGGGTGTTGGCCAGACCTCCTTGGCTGGTGGCAGCCAGGTCCCTTCCAGCAGCTCAGAGCTGGGCTGGGAGCCAGCAGAGCTCCCGGGCTCAGCACAGCCCAGGAGGGAGCAGGTCATGGCTGTGCTCTGGGATCCATCCTCTGCTCTCACCCCACAGCCGAGGCCATTCTTGCCCTTCCAGCCTCCCTAAGCTCCCAGCATTAACAAGCCACTTCCCCCAGGCTGATGAAAGGATAAAAGCTCTGTGTTGTCCCTGGTTTATTTGCTTTGTGGAAGATAATTCAACATACTTAGCTTTCCCCAAGGGTGAGCTTTCCTGGGGGAGTCTTTGGCTGGCACTTTGCAGGATGGTTTTATTGCTCCTCTGCAGGCACTGGGTGGGGAGAGGCTTTATTTTAAATTCCTTTAACTACTTCATTACAGTCTTCATCGGTCATGTCTCCTTTCATATCCACTTTTTCAGCTTTCATTTCCCAGGGCTCCCTCTTATCTGCCTTTTGAGACAGCCCTTGTAAAAAAACAAAATTAAAAGGGAAAATCAAACCCCAAAGCTCTGTCCCTGGGCTGCTCACAAGAGAAAGGCCCCTGCCCCCTTCAAACCTCTTTTGAGAGGAATAGATCCCAACCTGGCATGCGCCACAGCCTTCAGGAAAGCCTTTGAAGTAAATTAAGCCAAATTAGTGTCTATGATATAGATGAGCAGAGGAGACCCTGCTGAGTCCCCAGCCTGGCCCTTGGTGTAATCTTTAACCCCTATGCCTTGCTCCACTCGACTCTAATTGACCATGAAGCATCTGGGGGCGGCTTGGGGGGATCCCATCTGCCCTGTGCAGGGCAGGATCCCCACTCCGAGGTGATGGGGAAGGTTTAATAGGCTGAGCAAGGCTGGGATAATGAACTGCCTTCCACCTCCCCTTCCTTGCGCTCAGTATCTAATTCTGCTGCTGCTTCTCTCTCATTCCACCTTAATGAGAGCCCCCCTCCAAGCCCAGGCACATCCCAGCCCGGCCCCAGAGCCCCGGCTGTGCTGGGGAAGCTGGAGCTGCTCCTGATCCAAGCTCAGCTGAGAAGCAGGTGGGGCAGGAGGCTCCTGAGCTCGGCACTGACAGCCTTGCAGGGTGGGCATTCCAGTGTCGCAGGGCTGTGACAGACCCATGGGGGCTTTCCAGTGTCCCAGGGCTGTGACAGATCCATGGGGGCTTTGCCCATGTCCCAGGGCTGTGACAGATCCATGGGGGCTTTGCCCATGTCCCAGGGCTGTGACAGCCCTGCAGGTGGGCAGCTCCTCATGGGGACATTTTCCAGCACCCTGGCACTGTGGCAGCTCCTCGGAGGGGCACTTCCCAAAGGCTCAGCCAGCCCTTGGTGTGCCCCACCCAGCACTGAGAGCCCGGCTGCCCTTGGCATGAACGGGGCTGAGCTGGGCTGGCTTTATCTGGTCAGGACAGGTCGTGGTGGGGATTTTGAGTGTGTGAGGGGGATTTGAGGGTCTCTGGCCCTGCATCGGGCCAGACGTGGTGGGCAGCACGTGGTGGCCTTGCAGGCTGGGCAGGCTGAAGGGAAGTCCAGGGATATTTCTCTATGCAAATCACATCACACCCGTGCAAGAAAGGATTTATGCTTCTCTCCCCTGTCCCAAAGGCCTGGATCCCCCGAGCCACCTCCAACATTTGGGGTTCACTAACCCACAGCAGTGTCACCTGCTCCTCTTCCTGAGATGTCTCAGAGCAAACCTTGGGGACGCCCCAGGACAGCTGTCACTGTGCTGAAACATCTTCATCCGGCGGACCTTGCTTGGAGCTCATCTGGTAGCACCAGCTGTGCTCCCCTGGCAGGGAGGGACCGGGAGGGCTGGCCTTGGCCAGGAAGGGATGGGAACAGGAGCATGAAATTTGCTGGTAATCCTGACTGAATGTCCTGGTCTGGGGGAGGATGTTCCCACGGCAGCCTGGCAGTGTCACCTCGGGGCTGTCCTGTGGTGCACGAGGCAGCGATTTCGGTCCCTGCAAGCACTCATGCGCACACAGGCTTCAGAAGGGACTGCATATTTTATGAGCGTGGCTATAAATAAATCACGGCCAAATTAAATCGTGAAGCAAGAAGAACCCCCCACGGAGCTGAGAGGCAGGCAGAGTAAATCCCCGATGCCCAGCAACGTGCAGGAGGGGGCGGTAGGTCCCCGCAGCCTGGCCCGGAGCTCCTGAGCTCCTGAGCTGAGTGTGCCGGTGCTGGAGCTGAGCATCCCCGGCTGGCCCTGTCCCTGGGACCCTGATGGGGACACAGGTGTCACAGGCTTGGGGCTGCCAGAGACCAAGTCGTCTCTGCGCTGAACAAGCACCCAGAGCATCCTCCTCCTCCTCTTCCTCCCCTGGGCTGGATGAATAAAGCCAAACCCAGGTGTTTGGTTTTGCTTATTCCATGTAAGGATTCCTAGGCAGGAGGGTTTTTTCTTTAAAGCAGCAGCTGAGATTCACTTCAGCACAGACCAGCTCAGACTGTGCTCAGCCTGGCCAGCACAGCCTGTGGGGTTGGTTTTTGGGATGAACTGATCCATTTGCAGGGTGGATTTGTGTCCTCCCAGAGCCTGGTGCTCAGCCTGTGCTGGGACTCTGCGGAGAACTTGCTCAGATTTCATCCAGTCCTGAACTTCTCTGACTGATGCCTGGAAAAATCCAGCACTACCATGGGGGGGTTTAATCCAGGGCAGAAAGAAGAGCCAATAAATCTCTATGAAAGCAAAGGGTGTCATCTGCCAAGCTGTGCAGTGGGTGAAGGCACTATGGGAAGGGCATCTCGCTCCCAGGTCACACGGGATTACCTTGAAACATCAGGCATGAACTGAGAGTCCCCTGCATGGAAAACCTGTATTTGTACCTGGGAAATGCAAGGAGAGACCTTTTAGCTGTGAATCAGAGCAGCAAAAGGAATTTCTCCCTGCTGAAGGTGGTGGGAGGAATTATTGGTTAAGTGGTCTTAATGAATTCTTGAAGTGCTCAGTGGGAAAAGACGTGAGGAGATGAAGCAAATGACAAGAATAAGCCTGAGTGGCATCTTCCCATGGATCTGCAGGATTTCCTGATGTGCTAGGGTCACCAGTCATTTGTGCCTTGGTTTTGAGCTTCATGTGGATGGGCAGTGCTCTTGATGAGCATCCTGCTGCTCTGCCCAAACCCCTCTCAAGCCTACCTCTTCCCACCAAGGCAGATTCAGCTCTCCCAGTCTAACTGGTGCAGGTGTTCAGCCAGAATTCAGCCAGAGCTGCAGCTGCCCAGGACAGCAGGATCCCTCTGTCTGCTGCATCCCCAAAGTGCAGCCCCTGAGTTCACACAGCCAGGGCTGCTCTCTCAGAAGAGCAGCACTCACCCAGGATTTCCTCCTTTCCTGAAAGGCCAAACCTGGGCTGAGCCAGTGGAGGAGGCTGTGCTGCAGATGGAGGGGGACTGGCCTGAGGGCAGCACTGCCTGCACCTCTGCCCTCCTCTCCTGTTCAGGGCAGCTGTGCTGGGCTGGGACACTCAGGTGCCCTTGGGGGGATGTCAGAGCATGTCTTGCTCCTGGACCAGCCAGTTCTAAGCTGTGGCTGTCCTTGCCAAGAGCAGAGTGACAACAAATGCAGCAGAAGTGGCCTCAGCAGGGCTGCCCAGGCACCAGGGTGCTGGATGCTGGATGCTTCCCTCTCTTCAGAGCTCCCAGGTGCTTTGCCTGAGCCTGGAGCACTGCCCAGGTGAGCAGGGCAGGTGGGCACTCTGACTGAGGGTGGGCTTGGCCAGGCTCAGGGCCATTGAAATGCTGTGGCTCCAGCTCTGGTTCTGGTGGCAGGTCCCATGATATGGCTCTTCCCTGCCATGGAAATGAGGTGAGGAGCATGTTGGTGGTGATGGCAAACTGCAGCAGAGCAGGGTACTCAGTGGGACCATGCCTTTCCCTCATCCTGTGTGTTCTGGTCTCCAGTGCTACTGTAAATAACAGATGGGGTGGCAGGGATGAAGCAGGAGGGTAAGTGACTGCCCAGGGTGGCACTGGTGTCCCGTTAAGCAGCTGGGATGGCTGGATCCCAGCAGCACCCTCCAAAACCTGAACAGGGGAGCTGGTGGAGAAGGGGTGGGGGATCCCCAAGTGCTTAAATATTCTAATCACTCCATTTTCTGGGAGATAATACTTTTAATTTTCGCCATACAAAGAATATGTCTTGAACCAGAAGGGGTTTGCCTAATTCATCATGCTTGCTCTGCACACAATACCAGGGCTGACAAGCAGAACATTTTAAAATGAGAGAAGTGGACATAATTAATGCTCATGAATTGCAAACGCTTCTTTGTTAAAGGGCTTTTGCTTGCCCCAGGACCATCTGCTTCATATCACTGGGCTGGGGTCCTCAGGCTATAATAACTTGCAGCTTTAATAATTTTACCTCTTAATTAAAGCTCATCTCAAAGTGCAGGAGCACAGACATGTTCCAAGCCCAAATCTGATTTTTAACGGAGCAAACCTTGAGGGATGGGTAATAGAATTTGCATCTTTTCCTTTGCAACCTCCCTGCAGCACGGCTGAGTGAAGCTGCAGCCTGTAGAGGACTGCAGCACCAGTGTCCTGCACAGTGGGGATTTTAGGGGCTGCAGGATCAGGAGCTGTGCTCCTGCTGGGATGGCCACACACCCAGTGCAGAGGGTGGAGGGCAGAGGGGTCCCTGGTGCCCTCCCAGCCCTCCGGGGTGTGGGGTCCTGGCAGGTGGGGAGCCCCGGTGCACCCCATGCCTGGGGGAGGCTGATGGCAACTTCCCCCTGCAAAGGGAATGCCAAAGTTGTGTTCCCTGGAGCTGACTTAGCAAAGCCCAGGCCTGCAGGGAGGGTTGGTCCCAGGCTGAGCCTGGTGCTGCTGGGCCATGCGGTGGACCCCGGATCTTCCCGGAGGTGACACCATCCACAGCTGCTCTCCTCACAGATCCACGGGATCTCTGGGGGGCTGTGCTCCATGGGGATGAGTTGACAGCCCATGAAATACGGTGGATTAATTCCCACTTCATTGTGCCACGCACAAGGCCGAAGTTCAAGGGCCTTAAGAAAACTGGGTATGAATTAATGCCCTGAACTTCACACATCAAGGTCTTCTTATGGACAGAACATTTCACTGGAAATGTTTTAATTATGTATGTGTTAATTGAGTGCTGTAGAATTTGATTCAGTGAAGGCACATTAAGGACGAAGAGGGTGGGTTTTGAATGACACTTTGTCCAAATTGAAAAATCAATAAATAACCCAAGAACCAGAGACATCTTGATCCTCTCCTCTCCTCTCCTCTCCTCTCCTCTCCTCTCCTCTCCTCTCCTCTCCTCTCCTCTCCTCTCCTCTCCTCTCCTCTCCTCTCCTCTCCTCTCCTCTCCTCTCCTCTCCCCATTTTCATTCCATTTTTCTCTTTCTCCCATCCCCATCCCTCTTTCTCTTTCCCCTTTGCCCTTTCCTTTTTCTTACTGGTTGAAATGTTCCAAGAAATCCACAGACAGAAGTCTCTCCGAGTGACCTGACTGACTCCATCAGCCTCGGAAGAGGCAGGGACAGACAGAGCTGTGCTCTGGGTGGGAGGGAGATATGAGCCCTTCTCCAGGGGGATTCCCAGGGGAGCAAAGCCCCTTCCCAGGGCGTCTCCCCAGACTGTGTCCAGAGCCAGGTCCCTCCTGCCCCAGCAGCAATTCCAGCTGGGTTGGGAAGCAGCTCCAGACAAATTCCTGCACTATCCAGGTACTGTGCTGGGGTGGGTTTGCTCCTGGAGAGCCCTTGTCCCATCCTGCTGAGCCCCCTCAGAGCAGGAAGGGGTTGCAATGCCCCAGGCAGCAAACACTCAGCGTCTGCAGGAGAGCCAGGGTACTACAATCGAGTCGTGCCTTCCCTTTATATTCTTGGAAGTTCTGAGGAAAACATTTATTTTAGTCATTGTGACAGTTTCCTTTTGTTTTTGCTTTGCTGACCGAAGCAGCTGCTTTTCAAAAACGTTTTAAAGAGCAACCTTCTGGTTTTGGTTACAGAAAACAAAACAAACAGCTGCTTTTCTGTAACCAGTATTTACTTTAAGGAAAATTCTTGCTTTTAATGAAAATTGGAACAAATGATTGATCATAGTTTTGTTGGGTATTTTTCCTGCAAAAAATGTAATTTCCAGTGACACGTCTCCAGCCAAATTTCCATTTGGATAGCACAGCCAGCTCTGCTGCTGAGTTTCTGCCTGTCTGGGCTCACCCAGGAATTAGGGGGTGTCTGCTTGGATCTGTGAGCCTGCAGGGTGCAAGGAATGACTCAGGGGAGCCCCTGCTCCTACTGGCTCCAATTAAAACCATCAGAGCGCGCGGGAGCATGGCTCTGCGAGGAAAGCACTTGTGGACAAGGAGCTGTGGCACTGGGCTGAGCTAGGCTGCAGCTCAGCCTTCCACTCGTTGATTATAGTTAATTTTTGCCCCTCAAAGGGAGTCCCCCTTGAAAGGGGATGGACAAAAACCTGTTTTCCTCCTGTGCTTGGAGCACTGGCTTCCTTCGCTAGAGGCACAGGGGCAGGGACTCCTGGCAGCTGGCTTCTCCTGAGGCTCAGCCATTGTGGATGGAGCTGGCTGGGAAGGGCTGTCCCTATGAGTTGTTGGTGTTGTGTCTCTGAGAGCCTCCAGTCATGCTCCAGGAGAGGGTTCCCATCACCTATGTGCATTTACCTTCTGTGCTTCCCACCCCGTGCCCAATGTCCTTCCAGCTCCTGCTCCTTAAACGGGTCCCTTTGACAAAACTGGATCCCTGACACAAAATTTCTGACAAAAAATAAAATAATTGCCCATATTGAGCTCCAGACCATGCCCAAAATCTTTTCATCTCTTTGGGGACATCGATAATGAGCATGGAATAAACCACCAGGCACTCAAACCCACTTGGGCTGCACAACCCAAGGGATCTCCAATTCTTTATCTCCAGTGATTGTATTGGACCCTTTGATGGCTGCTGGGCAGGAGCCCTGCTGGAGCAGCAGGAGACACTCCTGTCCTTGCTGTCCCCAGGGCCAGAGGAGGGCAGGTGAGCTGGGAGGGAGGAACAGGACTAGGTGGAAGGTTTGGAGCTGAAATCTTGAGTTTTCCCTCTGCCCTTTCCTTGGGACCACAGGCCTGTCCTGCTGTACCTGAGCTGGGGACACCACAGCAAGCCCAGGCCTCAGAAAGGGCTGGCTCTGTCACCTGCCTGTCACTCTTTGGGCACAGGGACCCAGGGGCAGCCACAGCCTCTCTGGGAATCCTGTGCCAGCCCTCCCCACGCTCACAGCCATCAAACAGAGGGTAGGATGCACAGAGAAAGTACAGAACGTAAATGAATCTTCCCATTTCTCTCCAAATGAGTTATTAATCATATCTCATTTGCATATTCATTAACCATAATACACACCATATTTTTATTAATGTGGCAAAGAAACAATTACAGGTGAAAAATGGGTTGTCTGTTTGTTTTACACAAGGATCTTGTTCCTCATTTGCATGGGTAAAAATCGATTTTTTTCTTGCCACACAAAAAAGAAACTGCTGGGGATGTGTCCCAGCTTGAGCCCATGAAAAGGGCTGTTTGGATGAGCAGCTGGAAATCAAAGCCACTGGCACTTCTTTTTGGCCAGGAATGGGTTATTCCAAGTCAGTCCCGGGCTGGGACAAGGGGAGCAGCCTGGAGCAGGGATTTTCCATCCAGTGCTGCCTCCTGTTTGAAGGGTTTCAGAAGGTGCCTTGGGAAGGTTCTGCAAGCTAGCACAGAAATCCTCTCTGTGCATTTCCACTCAAGCAAGAGAAATGTGAGGAGCAGAGCTAACAGATGAATATTCAAAGCCCAGCTCTGAATTGATTATAAAGGGGAGCCATCCAATGGTCAATGGTTTCTTTTATTCTCATGGAAGGTACCCGAAACTTTGGGTTAAAATGCTTGAGGAGCTACATCCTCAAGTCCTTCCCGCTTCCCTTTCTGCAGTTTTATGATGAAAATACTGGATTTCAATACATTTTTGGTGAATCAGGCATGAGCTGCTAATTCAGAGTGGAAACTTTGTTTTTCCCATTGAATTGCCATTTCTTTGGTCCATAAGTTTAAACTGGACTTAAGCAAAATGATGTGGCAGAGAAAAAATACCTTGTAAATTAAAGTCTTGTATTTTGAGTTCCTGTGGGTGAGTTGTGGTGTTGGGACCACACTGGGAATCAGGGGAGCTCCTCTTGCAGCCCCAGCTGGGCTATGTTATATGGGCATCAGTTCCTTTCTCCTGAGGATACAAATCTTGTAGATCTCTATCAAAGCTGCTCTTGATCACAGGGCTTTTATTAATTATTAATTAATTTATTAATTTCCTGCAGTTTGGACCAGCACATGCCAACACTGCACTAGCCACAAAAACACAGGAAGATCACACAGTGCCCAGCAGGATCTGGATATCCAGTGGGTATTGCTGTTCTCACTTTCCAGAGGGGAAGCTGAGGCACAGGGGAGACCTTGAATGCCTCTGAGCAGCCCGAGGTTTGAAAGAAATGATCTTTAAGGTCCCTTCCAACCCAACCCATCCCATTCCACAATTCTGTGACTCTCTCTTGCTGGCATGAATTCCCTGGGCAGGATGAGTGTCAGCATGTCCGCAGAGCAGCAGCCTAGTGGTGCCTTGCCATGGCTGGACCCAACTGCTGTCCCCACAAACACAGGCTGCTGTTCCTGGGACCCCGAGGGCTTTTCAGGACTGGCTTTCTCTGCCTTTATTCTGGCCAGTCCATCAAATCTGTGACAGGAAATCACCTTCTTTATAAATGTTGTTATTACTGGGCTGCCTGAATTCCCCAAGACTCACACGTTCTCTCCTCCCCACTCCAAGGTGCCACCTCTGGCTTGGGAGCTGAGTCCCTGTGAGGTGGTCCCAGCTCAGCACAGGAATCTCTTTTGGCAGGCTCAGGCCTCATCCCTGCAGAGCCTGGTGGAAGCAATGCCTTTCCAATCCAGCTGTAAGGAACACGCCTCTGTTGGATTTGCTGCCCAAGCTATTCCCAGCGAAGTCCAGAGATTTATCAGCAGTGAAGCTGGGGCAGCCGGTTGTCATCAACTCCATTTCTGCATCGTTATCAGCCCTGTTAAACCCAAGTCATGTCCCCCTGATCACTGCCCCCAAGCACTTCTTCCCTCCTTTTTTTCCATCAGTGCTTTTCTTCTCTCCCAAGCCCTTAAACAACCTGGAGTGTGAGGAGCTGGCAATGGCACAAAAACACATCCGTTCCAAGGGAAAATATTGATGTTTCTGCGTCATCCCATGGCACATCTGGGGTCTCAGGGGCCCAAATACCAGCTCTACCCAGCCTGCCAGGCCAAGGGAAGCAGGAGGAAGAAAAATAAATGTGATGACAGTTGGGCTCTTGCAAATGAGTCGTGGTCTGAAAGAAGCCAGAATAAGCATCTTGTACTGACTCACACACGGGGCTGGAGTGAAAGGGAGAACGTGGAGCATTCACACCATGGGGGCAAAGGTCTGCAACATGAGCACTGCTGCTCAGAGAGGCAGATTTCCTGCCTAATAATGCTCCAGGAAATACCTGGGCACTTGCTGCTCGGCCATGTCCAATGCCTGCATGTGGAGTAGGAGGAGGGAGAGTGGGACTGCTGCAGCAGAGGCTCCTCAGCCCAGCTCTGCGGGGCACAGACCTTGTCCAGGTGTGTGCTTGAACTCTGGAAGCCTTCACAGGTCCCTTGTGTTTTGGCCATTCTGCTTCAGCCTGAGCTGTCTGGCCTAAAACCCACTGTAACCCCATGCACAGAGATGTGCCTTGAGCCTGAGCTTGGGTTCAGCTGCTTGCAGAGGGACTGAAAGGGGCTTGCACAGGGACTTCCACTCACTGCTGATGGGCTCCAGGCTCGAGTACAGGCTGCTTCTGAAGGCAAGAGGATTTCTGCTCCATATCCTTTGCAAGGAAGAGTTAACTTGGGTCTGAACAGCACAGTTTGGGGTTTATTGTCTTCCAATGCCACCAAGCAATTCACTGGGCTGCTTTTTCCAGCCTTTTTATTCCCTTCTGTCTCCTTCCTGCACACCACAAGTCTCTGGGTGGTTTGTGCACACTTGGCTGTGGCTCAGATGCCCATGGCCCTCTCCATTCCTCCAGCATCTGCGTTGGGTTCAAGTTAACTTCTGCTCCACCAGAAACCTGGAAAACTTCTCCAGCAATGTCAGAAAAGCTCCTGCAGTTGATATTTATTAAGGATTTTGCTGCCTATAAGAAATGTGAAAGCCAATCCATGATTGATCAGTCTGATCTGCTTTGCTCTGTGCTTTCTTGGCCAGGTCGAGATTTGGCTTGAATGAATAAAATCTGGAATTCTCTTTTGAGCGGCAGCATGATCAGCCACAGCTTTTGGCCAGAAACAAAATAAAGGCAGAGCAGGACCAGGCAGTGAGAGCCAGGTGAGATTCTCACCTGAGCCCTTGCCTGTCTCACCTGCACTGTGGGGGCTTCCAGAGATCCTTCCCAACACTGGACACCAAATCCATGGTCAGCAACAGCCAATGGGTTATTTCTGCACCATCTGCATCCAGAGCCACATCTGCCCCTGCTTGTTTGGGAACAAGCCACAACTCCTGCCTTCAAAGCAGAGCCAAGCTGCCAAGTTTCAGCGCAGTTCCTCATGGCCACTAAATCTGGAGAGGGTTCTCTCTACATCTCTCCAAATCCTTTTTATCACAGCTGCCCTTCCCACAAATCTGTCACAGCAAACAAACAGCCTTGTCCTACACTTGGTGCCCATGTTAATCCATGAAAAGCATTTGGGGAGATGTGTCAGAGCTCTCAGCAGCTCCGGACCTGCAGGGCTGCACGGCCAAGTGGGAGCTTTCAACCAAAAAACCTTTCTCCTGCAGGCAAAGAGCCCGGGGTGGGGTGAAATGTGGGAGCAGACGGCGGCTCTGGATGACAGCAGAGCTGCTGAATCACCGGCCCCTGCTCGGCTCTGGGGAGGGGTGGCAGAGGCAGAGCTGATGGGAAGATAGCAAACCCTGGCACACTGCAGGGGCTGGGCATGCTGGGCTGTGTCTGGGCAGAAGCCTCAGATGGAAACCAGGCTCAGAACCACTGCTTTCAAAGAGTCATGTCATGGGGGAGAAAAGCTGCCCAGCCGTGCTTGCAGAACTGCTGCTGTTCAGCCCTGCAGCACAGGCATTTGTCTTCTCTCCTTCAAGAATTACATTTCCTGGCTTTTTTGTGCCTCAAATCAGAGCTTTTCACCTTTGATTCTCCTGTGCAAATAGTGGCCCACTCACTGACACTGCTCTGCTGCTCCAGGGCCGGTGTCATCACGGCAGCACATCCCAGATTTCACACCAGGTCTGTGAGGCAGCACATCCCAGATTTCATACCAGGGAACCCAGCAGTGAGTTCAGGGGATGTGTTCATGTATCACAACCTTGAAACAGCCCTGACAACCACTCACACCTGAGGTGTCATGCAGGACAAGGCTGCAAGTCTTGCTGCTGAATCTTCTATTGAGACTAGGTGGGAAAATGAGGGCTGGGGTTAGGAGTTGCCCTGTAAGTCCCAGCAAAGCCAGCTGAAACCCTTTGTCTCCCCGTTCACCAGACCATGCTGCTCCCTGGGTAAGTCCACAGGGAGGTTTTGGCTCCTGGGGAAGACAGAACTGTGACTTTTCTAAGAAGGAGCCAAGGGAAACACTCACATTTTCCCACAAGCTGGAGACAAGGAGCTGTTGAGCTGTGAGGTCATGCTCCAGGGGATGCTTGTCCTATGAGCTCACTCAGGGATGGGGAGGGAGCAGGTGGCCCTGTCCTACATGGTTGGGCTCGGGATGGGCTCCTCCCAGCACATCCTGAACCCTCCCCTTGCAAAAACTACCAGAGACACAGTGAGGACAACATCCCAGGGAAAAGGGAGTGGGAAGTGTTCCCCTAAAGTAGTATTTCTTTTTTTTTTTTAAAAAACTAAGGAAGTAATTATCACCAAAATGGGAAGCTTATGGTTGAAAAACATTTGGGTTTTTTTTCAAAGAACATTTCTAGATGGAACATGGAAGTGTTTAAAAAACACCTCAAAGCAAGACACAACTTGGAAGCAGCATTTAGGGGGAACAAAACAGCTCAAATCACACTGGTCCAGTGCTCTTGACAAGAGAGATGAGGAGCTGGTGAGCACCCCTGTCGAGGAGAGGTTGAGCTCAGTAAAACAACGTGCCTGGAACAATGAGCTCATGTGTCTGTCAGCACAGGCTCCACATCCCATTTGCACACGCTGCCTGTGCTGACAGCCTGGCCTGGCCTGGGAGCCCCTGTGCAGAGAGCACCCAGGGCAGCACAGCCCAGGGAGATTCCCTCCTCCAGGAGCTGTGCTTGGGGCCTGCTTGTGCAGAGCTGGGAACAGGGGCTGCACTCTCTTCAAGTTTTTCCACTGCCTAGTCCTAAATGTCAAGTTTCCCGCTTGCCTTGCAAGATCCGCTGAGGAATATTGCACTGATTTCTGTTTGCACCAGCCCAAGCCAAGCAGCGTCTCTCACCTGCTGGGAATCATTTGTACAATGAAGCTGTTGATGGTTCTGTCTCACAGCCTGCTCCTTAATATCAGTGGTGGGAACAAAAGGAATAAAAGCTAATCCATCCTAGTAACAGGCAGATTTGGACTGGGGCTTGGTACTGCACTGTGGAATTTCAGCAAAAGGACCTTCTTACCTCAACAGCTGAACAATGCTCCACAGTCTGAGGGGTTTTGTCATGACAAAAGGCTGCATTTTGCAGCTGGGTTGGCAGTTTTCTATAAGATGGGTGCTGTGGTGCCCTGGGATTATTTCCACATGGAACAAATGGAGATGTTTCAGATTTTTCTGAGGATGTGACTCAGCTCCAGGCTTCCATCAAAGCTTCAGTTCAGCAGCTTTTCTTCAGGCTGGAATATGGCAGGGAAAGGGCTGTGACCCAGGGCGAGGACTCGGCTCCCCTCCAGGGCTGCTGGTCACCCCTGGGGACAGGAATGTGCTGCTGTGACTCCTGGTAGGAAAGAGGAGCATCTTGGGACCTGTTGAACAGAAGAATTTTAATTTGCATTATTAAAATGTTTTGCATGACATCCGAAGCTGGGGATGTAATTTGGGAAACAGTCCTGTAATTTATGCCCAGATATTACTTGGCACATTGGCTGCTCCGTGACAAAGGGAACTGAGAAGGAACAATGTTCCACCTTCTTCTTGCTCCTCCCACCATCTGCTTGCAATGTTCCTGCCTGAGCACATAAAAACATTCCTGTCCAGAGGAACTGGCCCAGCTCATCAGGCTAAATATGAACCATGTCACAGTGATTATGGGAGAACAGGGCAAAAATAACTTCAGCATCCAGCCCTCCTCATTAATAGCTTGTTATTGGCACCACTGATGTGTGTTACCAACCCACACTACACTCAGCCAGTACATAAATGTTTTCCTTAGCATATTTTTAATGTTGCTAATTTATCTGTTACTGTCACACTGGGGCTGTTAGCTTTGAACAAATGGCTGTTATTAATCACTGGAGAGCTGTTAGACACCACAGCCGTGGTGTTAAATCAGCTAAGGAGTGGCGCTTGTAGGAATATTCAAACAGAAATACAAAATTGCCTTGGTGCTGGCTGTGTGTTTGACACCTCTGGGATGAGAGCCACGGAGAGCCTGCAAATGCTGCTCCTGTGTGCCCAGCGTGCCCAGTAGAAATTCCCTTCTCTGAAGAGTAGTTTCAGTTTAAGACCTTATTTATTCTGAAGTTGCTTTGGGGGGGAGTTGAGCAGTGTGTTTTAACCCTGGCTGTGCCATGCTTGGGCTGTCGGGGCTCTCTGATCAGCAAAGGGTTTGTGTTCCCTGGTTCCCCTGCTGATCTGCTGCTGGTGGGGAAGGACAAGATCCATGGGATCCACTGTCTCTTGGTGAGGAGAGGGTTAATGCACTGTGCTAAGCTCAGCTTTCTGGGAGCCTGTGCTCATCTCTTCTGGGCACAGGCAATACCCCCGATGTTTGTGGGATGGGAAGAGCAAAGATCTTCAATGCAGCTGAGGCTGCAGGAGAATTTGGCTGATATTCTCCCAGAGAGATGAGCATCTTAAACAGCACTAAGCTGGTCTCAGACCCAGATGTCCCTTTACAGTCCCCTCCTGTCACCAGCAGGACATCCCTGTTTCTCCAGCCTCTGTCATGATGACAAAAACAGAATCACAGAATCCCAGAGTGGTTTGGGCTGGAAGGGACCTTAAAGATCACCCAGTGCCACCCCTGCCATGGCAGGGACACCTCCCACTGTCCCAGCTGCTCCCAGCCCCAATGTCCAACCTGGCCTTGGGCACTGCCAGGGATCCAGGGGCAGCCACAGCTGCTCTGGGCACCCTGTGCCAGGGCCTGCCCACCCTCCCAGAGAAAAACTCTTTCCTAAAATCCAAACTGAATCTCTCCTCCTAAACAGCAGTTGTGGGTTAGACCTACCCAGTCTGGCTGGGAAGCATCTCTGCAGATCAGGGACTTGCCAGGGCTGCATGGAATTAAAAGAAAGATGGAGCTGAATGGACGGAAGGGAACTTCCACAAGAACTCGTTCAGAGGGAGATGTTTTAGACAAATCATTTGGGGTTTAATGGATTTGTGTTTTCCAGTAAGACATTGATTCATGAGAAACCTTTGATTCATGAGGCCTGCTGGACTCACAGACCCATGAAATATATGGTTGCTGTGAGGGAGGTGCCAAAAAGCAGCCGTGAGTGGGAGATGCCTGGTGGTCACCTTTGGTGCTCCATAAATGTTTCTTCAACTGAAAACAAATGGAATTTGGCACAGTTTTATTGTTGTTTTGGAAGGCCTGCTGTAATTTTTTATCTTCTCCCCCCTTTCTGTTGGCCGAGTCCATTTGGAAGGTCAAATCCCAGTAGCAGAGTGCTTTTGTCATTAACCTTGTGGAAGACTTCAAAGGGAAAACTTTGCAGCAACTTTGGGGCCCCATGAAAATGTTGTAGCTCAGATCTTGTACTGACATTTCCCAAATCCACTGTAACTTCACAGCTTTCTGTGAATTCCACTAACAGTGGCTCTGTACCTGTACCCTCTGCACTGCAGGGGAGTTATCCACAGAAATTCCTCAAAGATTGGGAATTAACAGCAGTTCCCTCCATGGAACAGCCCCACAGTGCCCAGTCACAGGGGCTGATGCTGAATGGACTGAGAAAAGGCACTTTTCTCTCCTTTTGGCACTTTGTGCAGTGTTTTTCCATAATGTCAGTGGTCTGGGGACACATGTGGGTTGGAGAAGGTGTGCAGAGAGCTGAAAGACTCTTCCTTCCCAAATGTCCCAGTGTTTCTGCTGCATTAAGTACAGTAATTTCACGAATATAAGCCGCACCTTTTTCATTGAAGAATCCAGCCTACCCCAGTGGTGCGGCTTATATTCAGGTGCGGCTTAT
>VRYO01002184.1:379220-401548 GCA_009812075.1 Sialia sialis | reverse complement strand
AGCACAGAGGTGCAGCCCAGGGCTCTGTGCTGCCTCTGTGTGTTTGCCTTGTGCTTCTGTCACTGATTGGAGACATCACAGCTGGGTTCTCACATTTGGGATAAAACTAATTGGGGGCCTTTCTCGAAAACTCACTGTGCAAAGACAGAGCAGCCCTCAGGGATGGCCCAGCCTGACCTCCTGCATAATTCATATCTGAGATTTCCACAAGTCCTGTCTGTGTTAAGGTGCTCATGTGGGACTGAACACATGTAGGGACAGGCAAGAGTTCGGAATCTGCACTTCTTCAGCCAAGATTTCACAATTTGTACTTCTTTCCAGACAGTTTTGTTTTTAACTTTTGGTGGGCAGACACTAAACCTTGCTGCATCTTTGCCTCTTGGTTTCAGAGCCTTCTCTGGAAGTTTTGTGATCAGATCCCTTCTCCGATGAACAAGCTCAGGAAATGGAGCATCCCAAGGCCGGGCCTTTGCTGTCATCGCTGTTTCCCATCACAAAGCTCCCCACACCAGACAGCTGCCTCACAAATCCTCCTCTGGCCATGCAATTAGTGGAAGGGGGCACAGGATGGGATTTTTTCCCTTACTATACAGCACCATTTTTTCCCCTTGAGAAATTAATTCTGTGTTGGTTCCAAATGGGTGGCCCCAAAGATTGCAACCCTTCTTTAAACAAGGTCCCATGGGGTTCCCCAGCCATCAAACCCTTTTCCAGGCTGCTACACTGGTGTGCCCCAGCTTTGTCGTACTGCAGAGAAGGAACAGGAATGCTCTCCCTCCAAGGCTGGGCAGGTTTGCTGCCAGTTCTAACCTTCTCTGGGCCTCAGAAGAGAGAGTGGTGTACCAGTTGTTTTAAAAACCTTACTGAATTTCCACTGAAATTCTTCCCCTGCTCAAAAAACAAACAAACAAACAAACAAACAAACAATCAGTTGAACTCTCAGTCTCTGGGTGCTCCCTTGGGAGCAGCTGCTCCCCAGAACCTTCATATTTGAGAGAAGGTTCAGGGTAAGGAACTCTTCAGCGGGGGTTTCACCTTTTCTGTCCTCAGGACACATTTCTGTCAGCTTGCACTGGAGATCCCTGAGTGCTCTTTGCTGGCTGCTGGGCTGTGGAGCTGCAGGCAGGTAAAACACAGACAGAACACATTAACTGCCTCATTCCTTTACGCTCAGGCTCTTTTCTGGCTCCTAACAGAAACCCAAAGCCTGCCTCTTTTTAAACTCAGATCTAAACAGTAGCTGCTGTAACATATTAGGCTGGAGTATGAGCTCTGTATGAAAGATGAAGGGGAAATGATGAATTTCAAAAATGATCTCAGTGGGTCCTAACTTAAAAGCATCTGTAGAAATTCATTGCAAGTAATACGCTCTTAATTATTCATTTTCCTTGGCACTGGTTAAAGAGCCAAGTAACGGCTTCTGTCTCCTTATATTTAGTCTGTTGTTGTTTGAAAAAGGCCAGGGGGACGCCGGCCCCAGGCAGAAATTATATTCCCCCTTATATCCACACACCCATATTACAGCAGCCCCAGGAAAGGGGGATATAATCACCAGCAGCTGAGAGATAATGACATTTTTATGGAGCTCCTGGCAAACCTGTGGTGGGAGAGAGCCTGACAAGCCCTTGGCTTCCCACCACATTCCTCTGAGAGCTGGGGCAGCTCCCAGCTCCTCCCAGCCCTAGAATCAGCTCATGCTGGCCACAGCAGCAGCTGCTGGGGCTGGGGCAGCCAGAGCGAGCACGGGACAGGGACAGGAGCAGGGACAGAGACAGAGACAGACACAGAGACACCTTCCACTGCCCCAAGCTGCTCTAAGCCCCAGCGTCCAACCTGGCCTTGGGCACTTCCAGGGATCCAGGGGCAGCCACAGCTGCTTTGGGCACCCTGTGCCAGCCCTGCCCACCCTCCCCGGGAACAATTTCCCTAATATCCAATCTAGATCCACCCTCCTTCAGTTTAAAGCCATTCCTGTCACTCCATGCCTTGTCCCCAGTCTCTCTCCAGCTCTCTTGGAGCTCCTTTAGGCAATGGAAGGAGCTCTAAGCTCTCCCTGGAGTTTTCTCTACTCCAGGCTGAACAGCCAGAGCTCTCTGTCTGTTTTTCAAGATCTTATGCTTGAATAGCGGAAGAGATCTGCAGTTGCTCCCATGGGCACGTTCCAGGCTCTGAGGGGTAAATCCAGCTCTGCCCTTGGCCTGGTTTGGGTGGTGGGATGGGTCTCTCAGCTCCAAGTCAGTGCTGCAGGTCCTTCCTGCCAGCTCTTCCTGGTGACATTTCAAGTGATGTTGATTATTTTTCTTTTGGAGCAGCAGAGCCAGTGGTTTTCTTTCTGTCTGGAAATCACCAGCCCTTCCTCCTGTGTTCAGCCATCCTGCCCAGGCTTCCAGCACTGCCAGGGAGGCTCTTTGATTCAAGTCTGTCAGCACTTCTCCATGGCCTGAAGAAGCCACTGCTATTCTGCTTTTCACCCTGAAGAAAGCCTGGTTTGCAACATCTGCCTTTACAGAGTCCCAAGGTTTTTGGGAGGGTCTGCTCCTTGCCAGCTGCTGACCTCTGCAAATAATAAACATTACAGCCTTAACAGTTGCAGGCACCCCAGCTTAATTCAGAATAGATGAGCTGAAGACGATTTCTGGGGGAAAAAATTTGATAAATTGTAAATAAAATGTTGAGATTCATCCAAACATAAGAGACCAAATATTTCTGGGGTTTGGCAGCTGACAAGTTAAACATTTCAAGCAGTTCTTTGGCAATTTAAATAGCAGAGAATTTGCTGCATGGTCAAAACTAATGGGATCTGCAGTATTTTCCCTCTGACTGGTTGATGTGTTCCATTTCTCAGCTGTCAAAGACCTGAAAGCTTTGACAGAAAACCCTCAGAATAGCATCAGGATGAACATTTCCATTGGCTAAAATGAGTCTTGTTTGAAAATGCCTTGAACTGAAAGTTTTCATGGTCTCCAGTTGATGGCCCATTGCTTCAAATCCTGACTTCTCTGAGATTTACTCAACCTCACTTCCTTTTCCCCAAGAACAGCTCATGTACCTCAGGCAGCTGAGGTCATGTTTAAATCCCCCCCTGAACACAGGCAAGTTTTGCCAGTTTAAGGGTGTTGGGTTTGGGTTTTTTGGGTTATTTTTGTGTTGATGGAGCCCTAAATGCAGCCCTTGGAAGTGCTGCCAAACGATTTCCCACTGGTACTGTTCTTTCCAGCCAACAAGTGGGAAGTCTGGGGCATTCAATATTCTCACTTAATATTAAGTGGGAGCAGAGTCCTGGTGTCTGACAGCTTCACTTGCTCTTTGCAAATCCAAGGAAAGGTGTGGGAGCAACACCTTTGGGCAGGGCAGGACAGGTAAGGACAGGGCTGAGGAGCCCCCAGCCTTGCAGACCTGCCAACATGAAAACCTGTTCCCAATTTCCCACTGCAAGCCCTAATTAACAAAAGGAATGTTCCCAGGATGCTGAGCCCCAGGACCTGTCACACACCAGAGTTTCCATGTAACTCTGATCTCAGCACCCTCCCAGCCCTTCCTCCAGCCTTCTCCTCCTGCATGCATAGGCTTTTGTCTTCTCCACACCTTGGCACCCATCCTTTTCCCATGGCACCCTTGTTTCCTGCTTCACCCAGGCATGTTCCCTGCCAAGTTTCACCCCAGGACTCCCACAGGAGTCTGACCCATGGCAGGACAGGTGACAGGTGAGTTGAAAAGAGGGGATTTGCATGAACCTCTTTTCCCAGGCGTTCCCAGGATTTCCCAGTTAGCTCCCACCAGCTTCACACACTCCTTACCTTTGGTGGCCCCTTTCTGCCCCTACTATCCTGAATTCTCTTCATATTATTTCTTGTCCATTTTGATTTCCCCTGAAGTAATCAGCTGTTGGACTGGATGGTCATGGTAGGTGTCTTTCAACTCAAACACTCCAAGCAATTCCCTTCCCCTTCCCTTCCCTCTGCAGGAGGAGCTGCCCATGGCACAGGAGCAGTGCCCTCAGCACCTGATGGTTGTGGCTTCCCTGAGCAGAGATCCAGGAACACTCCTGCACTCTGTTTCCTCAAGCCACCCCCCCACTTTTCCCCAAAATCAAGTGCACCTGTCCAAGGAAGTCTAGAGGATTCTTTGAAACATTACATTTTCAGGAATAATTTCCTCTCCTTTGGATAGGAATATTTGATGAGTGCAAGAATAGTTTTTAATTCATTAAAGACACTTTTCTGCTGGAATTAGCTCTTTTTCAAAGTAGTAATCATTACTATGATGGAAATTTCTCCTATATTATTTCCAGCTTTGATAACTGTGTATTAGTTGGGACAAGATTCCTTTGGCACAGCAAAATGCAAAGAAAATTAACTGAGCCCTCCCTTGTGGGAAGTTTTCCCTCTGCTCTGCCCAGTGCTTCAGCATCAGGAATCTGAGGAGCTGCAGTTTCACTGACATGAGTAAGAGAACTTTTTCTTATTCAGGCTTTTGCTTAGGAGATAAGTTGTGGTTCTAATTTGCTTTATTCCTGCTCGAAACCACAGGACAAACTGGAGGAATCACTTTTTAATTCTCTGATTTGTGCACAATTCATTTAGGGCTTTGACTCTTGCTGACACATTTTGATTTGCTGCTTGGAAAGT
The DNA here is from genome assembly GCA_009812075.1 of Sialia sialis. Lineage (NCBI taxonomy): Eukaryota > Metazoa > Chordata > Aves > Passeriformes > Turdidae > Sialia > Sialia sialis. The sequence continues at coordinate 396,920 of VRYO01002184.1, read as the reverse complement.
CCAAGTGGAGCATTTCAGTTTGCATCCCTCTGACATGAAACCTTATCTCACTGCTGTGTTCCAGAGGCTGCTGTGCTGGAATCCCTGCAGCTCTGGGGTGGGAGCGCTGCCTGGCTGGCACTCACATCCCACACAGCTCCCTCCTGCTCTGACAGGGCAAGTCAGAGCATCAGAGAGGTGTAAGGGAGGAACAGGATGTGGGAAATACAATTTTCAAGGGAATCACCTCTGGGACTGCTGGAATTCCTATCACACTCAGCTGAGTTTTGGTCTGGCTGTTCAGAAATGGCTGTAACAGATATTAGAGAATTCCAGAATGGTTTGGGCTGGAAAAGACCCTAAAAAAATCCAGTTCCACCCCTGCCATGGAGCTCCACTGTCCCAGGCTGCTCCAAGCCCTGTCCAGCCTGGCCTTGGACACTTCCAGGGATCCAGGGGCAGCCACAGCTGCTCTGTGCCAGGGCCTCCCCACCCTCACAGTGAACAACTTGTTCCTGATATCCAGCCTAAATCTCTCTTTTTCTAAAGTCTAAAACTAAATATCTGGAAAGATACACTGAATACCTGGAATCCTTTTCACCTCCTTTCTTGTGTCATCCCCAAAGTCCTGCTAAGTTTTCCCCTTGGAAACAGTGGGTGAGTCACCCTGAGGGGAAAAGTGATGCTGCTGGCTTTAAAATACACAGTGGATGAACTCAGGTGCAACACAACGTTCACCAAGGCAGTCTGTGACTGGGATGTGCTCAACACAGAGGGAACACAAAGGGGTGATGGCAATGGAACAGGAGAAACACCCAGGGATGGGACAGGGGCTGTCTGAGCTGGGACAACTCCACACTGCCAGAGATGTATTTCAGATTGCAAATGTGGGATGGATTCCCAAAGGTAACAGTGCAATAAAACCAGATTGGGATGAAAGGGATAGAGGCCAGCTGAAAGGAACCTAATATGGATCTGTAGAAATGAGCCTGAATTACATCCTTTATAGGGAAAAATTCCTTTCTGTGTCTGCATGGTTTCTGAACACTAGAGATTCTCTAGCAGGGTTGTAATTCCCTTTTTTTCCACCCATTCTTTAGGATATCCTAATCCTTGGGCTGTTGAATATTTGCTACAACTTCTTTTTCAAAGAAGTCAGAACATTTCTTTTGGGGCCTTTTTAATAAAGTGCTATTGGCATTTTGTGACTGCCTCTGTTTGCTAAGGTAGGAAATGAAAGCATTTCAGAAGTTCACAGTCACTGATGCAAGTAGGAAAGCAAAATTTTTATTTTAAATCCATTTGTAAATCCTGCCTATTTATCATGGATCTCTGGCATGCACTCCAGCCAGTGTCCTGCTCTTTTCCAGCCACAGTGCCACTTTTATCCAGGAGTGCCAGGGCTCTGCATAATGGCCACATTCACGGGACATTTTTCCAGCAGATCTGACAGCTAATCCAGGGAATGACATCACAGTGAGACACCGCAGATAAATGGAAAGAAAGGACAGGAGAAAGGGAAATCTCATCAAGCCCAGGGGAGCCTCCCCTGCCTGGCTTTCTTCAGGAGGCACAGGGCAGGTCCTTGAGAGGACCCCAATGTTAGGAAGGAGCAAACAAAGCCTTGGCTTTATACAGAGCCTGGCCTCAGAGGATCCTGGGGAAATCATAGCCTGTGCCAGGGCCTCCCCACCCTCCCAGGGAACAATTCCTTCCATAGATCCAATCTAAATTTCCCCCCTTTCAGTTCAAGCCTATTCTCCCTTGTCATGTCACTCCAGTTCCTGTTGAAGTGTCCCTGTCTGGCTTCCCTGTAGCCCCCACAGGTCCTGGAAAGTGCTCCAAGGTCTCCACACAGCCTCCTCTTCTCAGTCATGGGGGACTGCCTTGTGGGACATCCCCAGTCCCCACAGTCCCTCCAGGGCAAGAGTGCCTGGACACGACCATGGGGACACAGAACCCGGCACAGCAAAGCCCTCCCCAGGCCAGGAGCTCTGCTTTAGTGGTGGAAAAGGCAATGCTGCATTAAAGGTTGGATTTCAGGATCTTAAAGGTCTTTTCCCACTGAAATTCTGTGACTCTGCTGCAGGTGTCAGTGACGCCCTGGGTGGGCAGGATTCAGCAAAGACCTCACTGGGGGCTGCAGCACAGAGGCAGCAGCACCTGCAGGTTTGTGTCCCTGTGCAGAGTTGATCTGGGAGATGCCAAACGCTTCGTGGGAGCTCCTGAGCCCACCCAGCCCCTGGGTGACTCCTCCATCCCTCTGTCCCTCCCTCCTTCGTCAGGGACTGGAGCTTCTGGAGTTGTGAGCCAGAGAAATCAGTGATATCTGAAGTATCTCAGCATGGCAGCTCCTGGCGCTCCCCAGGGTACAAGTGAAAGCATCTTCAGAGGGAGCAGCAGGAATTTGTGATGTCAGCCCATAAATCTCCTGTCTCTTTTCCATCTTCAGCTGAACACAGGGAATCAGTTTCTGATAACATCTCCAAATTGCTGGGAGCAATTTTGCAGCTTGTGGTAATTGCAATCTTCTGTTGAATGCCTCTGAGCTCTTAATAACTTTGTAATTAAAGTGCAATTAACAAATTATCTTGTATATGTCAAATGGAATGCTAATGTTGTTGTTAATGAGGAGATAATTAGCTGGTGTCATGGAGAGACTCATGGGGCATCTGTGAGCTCCAGAACCCTTTTGGCTCCTGTAGGAAGTTAATGGAGTTTGCAGGGAGTGAATGAATGAGTGAATTGTCCTTGGATGACACGGTGGAGCAGTGGGAGATATCCAGGTGAGTGATGCAGGTGAGTGATCCCACAGCCAGGGAACAGGGTTCCCAGGCAGTTACACTGGGCAGCTGCCAGTGTTTTACAGAGGTTTCTACAGTACAACTGGAACACTCCTTAAAATACACAGCCAAGCTTTGGGAAGGGCTTAGCAGGTGATGAAACCACTCAGCACCATCCAGGCTTGGAGGCAACATTCCTACTCCTAAAAACTCTCTTCTGTGTGTTGCGCTCAGGTCTCCCTCTCCAAACCCCAGGACACTTCTGCCCCCCCATGTCTGCTGGACACAAGTTCCCTCTCCAGATGCTGTCACAATTTGTGTCTGTACCATGGCAGTCTGGGCCCATATTTGTTCAAACTGCCTCCAGGAGCCAATCCCAAATGGAAATTTGGTATGGGCTGCTCCCTCATACACTGGGAAAGCACAAACCAGCTTTGGCAGGAAAGGATGGGAAGTGGGAAGTCAGAGAAAGGGAAGAAATACTCCTGCCTCACATCTAAGAAGTTTTGCCTGCAGTGGCAGGGGGTTTGGGTGAGGGGAACCCAGGGAAGTGTGGGGCAGTGCCTGGGGGATACAGGAGAGTCCAGTGGAGAGTGGGGCAGGACCAGAAGTTGCCCACATAGCCTGGACACAGCAGCCTCTCCCAGCTGCTGCTCTCTGAGCTCAGCTTTGCTCCTGCTGATCCCACCAGGAGTATCTCCCTTCATCCACCTCCCCAGACTCTTCTTGCCTGTGCTGAAACCTGCCCTGAACACACAAACTGCTTCCCAGTTTCACGGCAGGTCAGAATCCCCTTCCCCCGTGCTTCTGCAGGCAGAAGGTCCAGGAGGGAAGGTGATGCTGCTCTCACTGTGTGCTCATAGCAGGGGGATGTCCAGACCCCTTTACATCACTTTGTGTAAAAAACTGGGCCTGAAGTCACTCGTCAGCCAGACAAATAAACCATTACTGGAGAAGAAAGGAACTGCTTGTGGTCTGGAGCCTTGGTTCAGTCTCAATGACTTTAAATTAATGATGTGCCCCATACTTTCCTGAATAGCTGTGTTTTCCTGTCTTAGGTCAGCCACAATATCCTACAGATAAACATTTCCCCTTCCCTGGATCTAAAAAGAGAGGTGCCTTTGGCCTCCGTGTTTCCCCACAGACTCAGAGCTATAAATTGGACATTTCTGCCGCACGCATTCCCTTCAGGACCTGTGAGACTGCACACATCAGCTAAGTCATATTTTACTGGGATTTCCTTTAATGACTTCAGAAGTGCTTATTCCTCCCCTCAACCAGCATTGCATGAATAATGTAATTCTACAATTAATCCTGAATTACTCATACACTGCACTCCATTTTCCTTTGCATTCAGGACAAGTTTTAAAAAGTTATTGCTTTCCCCCTCTTTTCTCGTTTTTTAAAGACTTCTTTAATCAGACCAAATGGGACTTAAAAGTACTGGAAATGTCTGGTTTTCTTTCGTACTCAGCCTGTTCAAAATCAAGCTAATTGCAAAGGACAAGCAAAGTGCTTTGCATTCATGGGCTGAGAGAAGGGACATGAGGGACAGGGAGTCCTTCACACATTGCTGATGCACACTTGGGGACAGGAATCTTTGAACAACTATATTGGGTCCCTGGCGGTAGGGGATGACAGAGGGGCTTTATTCCCACATTAGACCTGTGTTTTGTGACTGATCTCTACAAAAGTGCTCGGCTTTGGTGAGTTTAAAATTCCTTGAAAGCTGAGTTGATGCTTGAGGCAGGTCCTGACAAGAGAATGAATTGGGTTTGAGGAAACAGAATAATCCCAGGTAAGGTCAGTGGCAAGGTCCCCAGAGCAGCCTGATCCCCTCTGGACACAAAGCCAGCCAGGGGCAGCCCAAAGCTGGAGCTCCCCCAAGCCCAGATGTTCCTGGGGGGAACTGTCCCTCTCTGCTTTGGGGTGAAAGGTTTGATCTGCTGATTGCCAGTGAAGGGAGCGCCTGAATTCTCCCGGCCCTGTCAGCTGCCAGCATTCCTTGCAGACAGTGGGCATCTTTTCATCTGGACTCTTAACTGGGAAACTCCTGCGTGGGGCTGGGGAGCAGCTGCAGGGCATTACTGGGGGATTTAGCCCTGCTCTGCTCCCCTGTGCAGACCTCTGAGGAGGGAGCTCTTCAGGGAGCCTTGGAGAGGGTGGTGGTGTGGCTGACAAAAGGGAGATAGAAGTTGGTTCAACCTGCTGAGAGGAGAAATGGCTCCTTGTTTCCTGCTGAGCAAGGTAATTCATTTGCTTTCTTTCTGTGCTTTTTTATGAGAATTTGAAGGATTCACTTTTAACAGCAAGTGCTTGGTGTGTGGCTCTGAACCTGCCTGGCTGGGGACTGGTTACAAAATTGAGATCTGCAGGTGCTATTAATTATTCTAGGCAAGAAGAGTAGGTGTGGCAACAAAAAGCTGATGGACTGAAAAAATCCAAATGTTTTAGTTTAAAAGTGCTGAAAATGTTTGGGTTTTTTAATTGATGAGATACTGGGGTGGAACTGGTGTAAAAGCTGTGCCTTGGTTGTATCTAGGGCCCCATGAGCTGTGCAGTGGTGCTGGTGTCCCAGCACAGCTGGGGGGATGAGGGGGGCACAGGGATGTCCCCACACCCACAGGAGCAGTCTGGGGATCTCTGGACCCTGCTGCAGCCCCATCCCAGGGCAGTGTCCATGCTGGGAGTTGGCAGAGCTGTGTCTCCTGTGGGGCTTTGCTGAGCCCAGCTCACCCCATGCTGCAGAGCTCTGCCCTGCCTCTGCAGGGGCAGCAAATTAATCCTTTGGGGAGCACAGAGGGCTGAGCTCCTCTAGGTTATTCTGTTTAGTCTCGCCTGTTAGACTGAGTGGCGACTTCAGGGGCTGCTGAGAGATTTACTGGAGCTGGCTGTGGGTATTTATGGCCCCGTGAGCTCCAGGCCTGGCTGCTGAGCCCTGTGCAGACTCCTGACTCACCTGCACCACTCCCTGGAATGGCTTCTTTGGCAGCCCTTTTTCAGAGCAAATCTCTTTTCACCCATGGGCACCTGGTGAGGTGTGGGAGAGGCTCTCTGGGTGCCCTTTCCCCTGGAGACGTGGAGAGGTCAAGCTCATGAACTAATGCATATTATCCCTGTGGAAAGGCCACTGCCACTGTTCCCCCCACTGCCACCAACCCTTTCCTTTAACCCCCAGCATTGGAATGGAACACAGGGAAAGGAATAAATTTGTACCTTGACAAGAATAACACTCAGCATCTGCTGCTCGTCCTGAGCTGCAGCCAGATTGCCCAGGGAGCGTTAGGTGGACAGTAATTATTCTTGCCTTGACTTAAAACAAAGTTTTACTCTTTCCCTAAATGTCTTGGCAGTGTAAACATCTCCCCTCTCAAGGGAATTAAGCTTTCTTTTTGTTTTCTTTCTATCCAGTCCCTTCTCTGCAGCATTTCAGGTTTAGCACATCGTGTTCTGCGCTGCCTTTGTTGTTGCCTGTTCTTCCTCCAGGCAATCCCTGTTTTATTTGTAGAGCATCTTCTGCACATCACACACCTGTACCGCTTCCTGCTTTGCAGCCACACTCCACAGAGGGATTTTGGCAAGCCCTGGGACTGCTCTGTCACGCAGAATTCCTCTTTGCTACCCTGGAGCTGGTACAGACTCAGCCAAAACCAAAAATAACAACCTTCAATCAAATCCATGGTCACTAGGAAGGAAAACTCAGGAGTGTACAAATAAAAACACAAAAAACACCATGGGAAATAAATGTGAAAGCATGCATTTCTTCTATTTCCACTTCTGTTAGGGGAGCAGGAGAGGAAAGGACTACTCCAGGAACATCCTGGCCAGAAAGGGGAGGCACAGCCTATTTTCTAAGTCTCCTCCTTCATTGACTTGAAGGTGAAGATGCTCCTGATTTCCCCTGGGTGAGTGAGACTTTTTGGCTGCTGTTTTCAGCCAGGTGCAAAGCCCTGGTTAGTGCCATGGGAAGGGCAGAGCAAGGGGCTCTCCTTGCTTAGCCTCTGGATTTACAGTCAGCTCCTCCTGGGCACCTTTTGCTGTCCCACATCAGTGACTGTGACCAGCTCCTTTCCCATCCCTGCACCAATACATGTTCCACTGACACTTTCCTCACCTGTCCTGCTACAAGAGGCTGCTTTGAATTTTTCTGCAAATCCGTGGCCCTAATCCTGCCTCCTGTTCCCTCAGGGGAATATCAGGATTACCCTGATATTTGTGAATATATCTTCATTCAGACAAGACAGGAGCCTGCAGGGCTGCAGGCTGTCGCAGGCACAAGCTGCCCCTCCCTTAGTGGCTTCCTACCTGTCCCAGGAATTTGGAGACCTCAAGCATCAATTAGGAGCCCACAGCACCCAGCCCCCCTCACCCAAGGAAAGCCCCAGGCTGTGCTCCCACATGGGATCAGCAGGTGAGATTTGTGGATGCATTCCAGGCCTGCTGCTGATGTTCCACCAGGAAGTGGGGATGGTCCAGAGGGGAGAATTGCTGGGGCAGACAGGACTGGATGTCCCACAGCTCCTGAAAAGCACCTGGCTGACTGAATAAAGAAAACAGCCAGGTAGCTGCAGCAGCCTGGAAAAAACACCTGTGCATCCTCTTGATGGGCTGCTGAGATTTTCAGCTTCCCCTGGAAAGCCACTACATCCTGGTTGAATTCAGTCAGCGTGCTTCCCTCTGTGTGGACAAATTTTGGGTTGGGAATGACAACAGTGGACAGAAATTAGTGGCAAAATCAATCCTTTCATAGCAGCTGAGAATTTAGTAATTTGTAAAGGATCCCAGGCCAGGTCTTGGCAAATATCTTCAGCTCAGTCTTAATTTTAGAGGAATTGAGCAAGGTCCTGTCAACCCTCTGATTTTTGGGGAATATCCTGGGGAAAGCTGTGACTTTCCCTGGTGTGTGCTGGGCTCTTTGAGTGCCTGCCCAGGTTCACCTCTCACAAACTCAGTGTGGTTGGAGTCCTGTACCAGGATTAAATGACACTCATAGTTTAGGGTAAGGAACATTTCAGACATCACCCAGGCTGGCTGGGATTGGTGAAACACAGTTCTTTTGTGTCTGTCCAAGTTCATGGGAGCTGACAGCCTGTGCAGGCTCTCTCCTTGTCCCCCTGCATATCAAATTTTGTCTCTGTGCGGGTTTTCAGGACCAGCTCTTTGTCCTCTAGCAAAACCAGCCCCAAACACATCAACTGCCTTCACAGCAGGTTTAAAGCACATCTCTCCTGAACTTGCTTCTTTCTCCCCATCCCCCTTTCCCTCCCCCTGCTCCCCAAGCTCCAGTTTTCCCAGCCTGAGTTCATCAGTTTAAATCGCACCTTGGTGTAAATTGATTTCATTGCAGCCTCTGCTTCCACCTCTGCCTTGCCTTTAAATTGTATCTTGTCTTAAATCAATCTTATCCCAGCCCTCAGCTGCTGTGCTTTATTCTTCCACTTCAATTGCAGCTGTTTTTAAAGGGCCCAGCTCAGAGAGATGCTTTCTCTCTCAGCCTCTGCTGCCTTCTTGTTTCATTTCAGTCACCTCCAGTATTAGACAGGGACATCTTCCCCTCACACATTCCCTGTTTTAACGAGTTAATATTTCCCCTTTGCAGTTCATCTGGTTTTAAACCAATTGGATTTTTTTTCAATCTCCACCATATTATAAATTATTCTTTACTTTCAGGCCTCTTCCCAACCTTCCTTCTTTTTGCTCTGTATTTCAGCCCACAGAGTGTCACTGAGGTGGTTGTTACCCCCAGAGTCATCCTTGAACCAGGAGCTGGAGAGGGACCCTGCTCTCCTGCAAGGGGGTGACTCCCAGAGGTGGCACCCAGCAGATCCTGGCCTGAAACTGGGGAAGGTCCCCAGAGGCTCAGGAGGAGCCATTGACTCTTCTGCAGACATTTATTCTTTTCCTCAGTCAGAGCCCACTGTGTTCAGTGGCTGTGGTGCCTCTGCCCTCCATCCCAGGCACTTGCTCCTGTGGAAGAGACACCGGGCTTGGAGCTTACAAGTGGGAACGTCATGAATCAGGAATGTTTATGGAAGCTGCTGGGGTGATCTGAGAAGTTATGCCCTGATTCCAGGATTGATTGGTTGTTAAGTGCCTGAAACTTGATGTTGGAGAGTTCTGATTAAGAAACCTCCTTTTTCTTCTTCTGGAAATTGAGTGGGATTTAGTATTTTGGCTTTTTTCCTCTTTTTTTATTTTTTTCCCCTATTGTAGGTGATGACTGGAAGTAGAACACTAATAAACAAAACAAGCATTTGCCTGAAACATTTTTTTGACCTAGTTTTCAGTAAATTTGGGCCGATGTTTTTTTCTCATTTTTGACTGTCAAAACAGAAAACAAATCTTTTGTGATAGATGATATCTTTTAATTCCAAAGGTTGCAAGTGCTCCTGCAAGGTCTAAGCAGCAGTGCTGTCCAGTGGGACATGTTCATGAGAGCTCTGCAGATGGATGCCACAGGAAAATGTGGAAAATCAATCCTTTATTATCATTAGGTTGCAATTAATTTGAGTTTTTCTTTGTAAATCTTGTTTTTTAGTTGCTTTTTTGCAGGAACAATATTGCTGTTTTAGCTTCAATGCTGCCAGGCACTTCTGAGAAATATGGATGATATTGCAGGTCCTCAGGGGTCTGTGGAGGTAACCTGAGCTTTGACTGTTAGGAAAACTCAAGAGCCTCTGGACAGTCTTGTTGATGCAAGTTTGGAAAGGAAAGAGTCCCAGGGTACAGGAGAAGGAAGGGCCAAACGGAGCCCTTCCAGCTTTGAGCCCCAGGCAGCTCATCCACAGGCGGGTTCATGTGTGGCTGCCTTGGGACCTCGTGTCAATCCCTGGACATCTCCAGAAGAATTCTCATTTTCCTCTGTGTGTTTTGGATCAGGTGTTCACTGAGCCACCCAAGCTCCAGTGCTCCAGGGTAAAATGCAATGGGCTGGGATGTCTCTGTTACCTCTGCTCTCTCTCTTAGGAAGGTGGAAGGTGCAATTGCTGTGCTAATGAGCAGAACTGGGGCAGGTTTTGGCACAAACAAGACAATTAGAGTGGTCTGTGGCAGATCAGCAGGAAGTATTCCCAGCCCCACAGAGGTGTTCTAATTGAATCTTCACTGAGCCCTGACGTCCCAAGGGATCTGGACGTGGTAATCACTGAAATGCTGTACAGAGGGTCCCTTCCTAAAACATATAATTATTTAATAGAGAAATAATGCCAATCAGACATCTGGCAGAGAAGATTTAGCCTACTTATCTCTGCCTAAAATCAATGTATGCATGATGATGTTGATGGATTCAGAAGCCAGAAAGACCTAATGGTAAATGCCTTTCATTGCTGCTGCTGGGATGCCACCGTGGTAATTAACCTGAGCAGACAGGCGGTGCTGCTCTGCTGGGATTGCACTGCGTGTGCTGCTTTACACCAGCTGAAGGCTGTGCCTGGTTTGGGGGTTCTGGACATATTGATCCACGAATGTTGTTCATACCTAGCAGCGCCTGGAGAAGGAAACCCCTGACTTCCAGCCTTGGTTAATGTGTCCCAGGTGCAGGAGCAGTGGCCCTGGCCATGACCCTGGCTGTTGAGGCTGTGAATGGCTGATTCCTGGCCTTGGAATTTACCTGCCCTGGGAACTGCATCCGAGCACCATTTCCTTGTCCTCCTGGTTGCTGCATTCTTCCCAGAGGGAGAGCCGATCAGACAGAACATGAGCGTTGTACCAGGCAGGGAGAGATGATGAGTGGGACATGAGGCTGAAGCAGCAACTGCTTTTCCCTTTTGCTTGGAGTTTCTGGGACACAGAGGAATCCCTTGGTCTTGTGATGCAGGGAGACCTGTGTGCTGGAATAAATCATGGACAGAAAAACCAAGGTGGAGGGGTGGCATGGCTTTATCCAGCTTTTCTTGCATCTCTGGGACCCAGCTGGGTTTTCCTTCAGCCTTGCAGATGCAGCTGTGAGAGCACCATGGCTCCTTTGTACTGTGGTGAAATAGGGATAATGATAAATACTATCCCTGTTGAAATTCTTAGAAAACCTCCCAGTGACTGCATCAGTGCCAAGATGTTACTGGAATAGCTCCGTGGATAGTTCCATGTGCCTGGGTGCTGCACTCAGTGCAGTAATAACTGCATGAGACTAAAACCTGCAGAAAGGAGTAATGGGATATTGTGCTGGGAATTCATGTTTCCAGCACTTAAAATACGCCTGTTTTCTATGGCTGTTTGGTTTTCCATGGGGATAGGGCAGAGAGTGGATTAGCACTGATATAAGGGATTGTTTCCTGCTTTCAGGGCAATGCCTGGCTCTATAGATGGTTTTTTGCTATGAGATGCCTGCTCTTACAGTAATCCTACTAAAGCAAGAGCCTGTGGAAGTACAGTATGGAGAACAGGATTGTGCACGGCACAGGATATCACGGGCACCAGCCCCACAGATAAACGGCTGAGCTGTGTCCCATCGGTGCAGGCTGGTCCTGATTCATAATCAGGCTTCCTAGAGAACAAATGAAAGCTAAATGGGAGCAATAGGAATGACTCAAGGGAGAATCCAGGCTGGATAATCAGCTTTCACACTCCCTCCCCACCACTCTCAAAGCCAAGCTCGCACCTTTCAATGACTGTAGGGCTGAACAGCATTGTCCCACTGGCTCCTTTTATACAAATAATCAGCCATGACCCATCTAGAGCTGCATGAATCCAGGGCTACTGGGGGTGTGCAAATATTGATGAATGAAGAGTGATTGTTCCCTGATTCAGCCGTTCCCACCAGTTCCAGCTTTGGTCTGAGATGCTCCTTGTTGCTGTTAAGGTTGGATGGGAGATGGCTTTTACCCCCCAAAACAAGGATTTCTAGGAGCTTGAAAGTCTCCAATTCCAAATGGGCACATATAATTCAGACCTTGAAATGTGAAAAATAGCTCAATTTTAATGAAGTTTTTAAGGCTACTTTTTTTTTTTTTTTTTTTCTGTAGACATGCCAGAGATGTCTGAAAGTGAGAAGCTGTGTTGAATGAAGTACCTGCAATTCAAAAATTCAGCACTGTCTGCTTGTTGCAACTGGCCCAGTTTAGTAAAATTTTCACTTTAAATGAGTTTTGGGGATGAGAAAAAGGTGCAGTCTGGATCACCAGAAAGTGTTTGGTCAGTTCTGGGCAGCACTGCTGGAGAGGCTGACTTTGCAGGATGTTGAAGAGACAGGGAGATGTCCCAGCTCCCTCTGCCCTGGAAAATAAGCAGAGCTTCTGTAAGTAAGAGGCAGGGAACGTTTTGTTGTTGAAGAGGTGATTGGCTGATTGCTGGCCTTGGAGTTTACCTGCCCTGGGAGCACCCTCAGGCCATTGCACACAGCTGGAAAGTCCCACGTGCTGGCAGGATTGCGCCTGGTCTCGTGGCTTTTTCTGGAGGAAAGAGAGATGTCCTTTGGTCCTGGGATAAATCCACACCTTCTCATGATCGGAATCTGGAGTAGAATCCAGAAGTCCTCTGGCAACCTCAGCTCCATCAGTAGGGACTGCCCAGCCTGAGGAAATGGAAGACTGAGGCCCACAACCACTTCATCTGTCATTCCACATCCCTCTGCCCCAGGTTGGTTATAGGACAAAAGACCTTTCTTCAACATCTGGGAGAAATTAGAGAAAAATCCCTGTCTTTCCCCATGCCAGTAACTGCAGTGGGGAAAAGGGACAGTAAGAAATGGAACAAGGAAAGGTTGGTCACAGGCCTGGACTCTGCCCTCCAGCAAATGCAGAACAGATAGCTTTTAGCAAAATAAAGCTATTTCAAAATACAGCATAATATACTTGATCCATGTCATGGTATTCCTGCTTTGCAGGCAGCTGTTTCTCTTGCAATTATTTTTCCATGCCAATGACTTCTTGGTCTGTGGGGTTCAGCCGCCTCTCCCTTGCACGTGCCAAACTTACGTTAACTCTGGGAAGTTGTGCCTGTGCATGGACAGGAGAACAGATCCCCTTTCTGTTTTCAGGAAGGGTTTGTGTGTGATTTATGAGCCTGGTGAAGGAGCATGGAATATTGGAGTGCCAAATTAAGGCATGCCCAGCAATTGAAAGGACAAGGCAAAATCCAGGAGGCTTTGGAATTAATTACTGGAACAACAGAGCCTCCCTGAAGCGATGGGAGCTCACAGTAGCTGATCCAGCCAGCTTCAGGTGCAAAGGTGTATTTGTTCATGGCTCAGGGTTTTCATCTCTGTGCTGACAGGGCGATAATTCAATCCTATAAAGCAGCAAATTATCACTGCCTGCTTAGCATTAATTTCCCTCCCCAACAGTCACCATAAAAAAGTGAATGCTTTGTGCTCCAGGCCTTGGTGCTAGAATTGCTCATGGCAGCCATGAGTTACAACTCTATCTCCAAAGGTGTCCTGTAAATAACACATCAGGATCTTAATTCATTAAATAAATCTAATGCTTGATCCAATCCATAAGACTGAAGATCTTCAAGTCTCCTCCTAACGAGGCTGTCAGTGCTTTTTGCCCTCTCTGAGGTGTATGTGGAGCTCATGGCACAGGTGCATTGATACACACCTCCCCACACACCTGTGTAGACAGAAAACTGTGTCTGTGAAACACTTGAAGAACTCCCAGGCTGTGGGGAGTGGGCCAGGGCAGATGTGGGCCAGACCTGATATTTTTCTGTTTCTCCAGGAGAGCCCTACCTCCATGGCTCTGTTAACAATTCCTGATGCTGGCTGGCTGCCTGGGGGCCTGTCACTAAAGGCACAGATCAAACTGGAGATGCTCCAGCACAGGTTTAGGTTGGAAGAGACCTTAAAACCTATTCCACTGCCTGCCATGGGCAAGAACACCATCACTAGACCAGACTGCCCAAAACCTCATCCAACCTGGCCTTGAACACTTCCAAGGAACATACAGAAATCCCTCCTGTTCTTTTACATGCCTGGCTCAGTTCTAACTGGGCCTTAGCCCTCCTACCCCCATCCCTACCTTTCCCTGTGTTCTTCCCAGGCTGTCTGTCCGGGCTGCCACTCTCTGAAAGCTTTTCTCCCCCGGTTTGTTCAGCAGCTCCTTATCCATCTATGGAGTCCTCCTGGCATTTTTCCTATCCCTTGTCAGGGTGAATCAGTCCTGAGTTTGGAGGAGGTGTTCCCTGAATATCAGGCTCTTCTGCTCTCCAGGGTCCTAACCCATGGGATTCTACTGCACAGGTTCCTGAAGAGGCTGAAGTCTGCTCTCCTGAAGTGCAGAGAGGTGAGACTCTTTTTGAGCAGAGAAAGAGCATTACCAAGTATTGCTGTGCCTGTGCCACCTTCTTTCCCTCTGGGGACAGACTCCTATACTGCACGCAGGTGTTTTTGTGTAGCAGAGGTTTCCCCCTCTTGCACCAGCCCATAATTCTGTCTGCCCAGAGCTGTGATGAACCCTTGCCCTGGTGACCATCCCTCCATCCTGGCCCTGGGGAGCCTGGAGCTGGGCTGAGGCAGGGGCAGAGCAGAGGCTGCTGCCGCGATCCTGGGGGCCAGCAGAGCTGCCCTGCATGTCCCCTGTCCCTGTGGGGCTGGCTCTGCCCTGACTCCAGCTGCACAGGCTTGGGGTGATGCCTTCAGCTGGCACTTCAGGAATTTGGGAAGTTCCGTGCTCTGTTCCAAGGTCCCTCGAGGCTTTTTATGTGCCCTTGAAAGAGAAGCACCCCAAAACATGGGAATTCTCATTCTTCATCTGGAGAGGAACGCTGTGAGGTGGCAATGGGCTTGTGTGCACAGGAGAGGGGTTTGAAAAATTCAGTTTTCTATTTTCTAAGAAAATGCTGAGCTGCTGTGAATAGAATAATTAATCCTGGAAGATCTGCTGGAGCCCTATGGTGTGTTTGTTTCTGCTCTAATTCATGCTGAAGGGGGAAAATTTTGCAAGGATTATTTTCATTTCTAGCAGGATAATTTCCCCACTTTCTCTTTTCCTTTTTAATTAACATAAAAGGGCTAAAGAAAATTAGCTTGCTGCTGGACTAATTTGATGGATGTTTTACCACAGAGCATCTTTTGATTGCTGAGTCCTACCCTGCTGTATGATTCTGACAGGGAGCATGGTGGGTTTTCTGATTTAATGTATTTTGGGCATTGCCGATTTCATAGGACTTCAAATTTTCTTTTATTTTTTTAATCTTTTTTTAAGGCTGGCGGGGGGAAGGGATGGGAAGGAAAGAAAAGGCTTCAGTTAGAAAGAGGTTTTGTATTCCTTGTTTTCCTGGTCCAGATTCAAGTGACATTTTCTGCTGAATCCATTATCCTGAGCCTGTACCAGTGACACACCAGGTCCCTTTGTCCCCTCTTTCCTTTCCATGGGGTGCCACAGCTGAACCAAGCTGCACCCCTGATAAACTTCATAATTAGCTGTCCTAATAAAGCACTTAATCTGCAGACATGGTTTTGCTAATTGCAGCAGGAAGTTTTGGCAGTGCAGTTTTCTTGCTGCTGTGCCCAGCACTCCCTGGGGACCCTGGGAACTGATACCCACTGGAGCCTGGGGCTTCCCTTAGTCCCAGCAATTCAGAAGGAAAACAATTCTCCACTTTCTCAATAAAAGATGAAAGAGAAGAGCCTTCTCCCCCCGCTCCCCAATTCTTTCCCCTTAAACACTGAGTGATAATTCTGCACAGAAGAAGCCACTCCTGATTAGGAAAGACAATGGGATTAGTTCAAACCGAGTTGAGAGGCCTTGGTGACTCCTTTGCTGGCTAAATTGTGGATGAGGGTGGATAATGGGAGATTGATTAGGGTTAATAGACTTATTTTTCCAGGTCACCCGCACAGCACTCTGGGTTGCAGGGCTCCAACACATATTATTGCAAGCCATAAATCAAGGGGCTTGGAGGGACTTCAGGACTCCCTCCCTCCCTCCCTCCCAATTGTTGGGGAACAATTGCCTTTTGTGTCTCTGGTGCCAGGGCTACCCCTGTTTTGGCAGGGCCTGATCCTGGGGGCTCTGCACCCCCTCCCCACCGGCAGAACCCTTGCAGGGCCACAGAGAGAGGCCAGAGCCTGGCTAGGCAAAGATTCCCGCTGGATGTGCCCCAAAAGGCTCGATTTGGACAGATGGGGACGGGGGGGGTGGGCGAGAGGGGCTGAGCTTTGTGAAGTGTGTTTTGTGAGGTTTCTGCTTGGGGATGAATGGGAACCTTGAAAGCAGCTCTGTGGGACTTCCAGGTTTGTTTTCTCTCATTTCTAAGGCTACCGGGCGTGTTCCAGCATCTGGAACAACTGGCAGAGCTATGCAGCCCCTTGTGTCCCCAAGAACGGCCAGGCCAGAGCTTCCTGAGCACTGGGGGGAAGAATGGTGGGGACAGTGAGTTCCCATGAAGTTTGGGGCTGATTGGGCTCTAGCATTGAGCAGTGAGCCCTGCTGTGCCCTGGGAGCTCTGCAGTGGCAGTTCCAGAGTGGTTGGTGTATCTTGGGTGTCCCCAAAGCATAACCCCAAAGGAATGTGTTCTAGCACATGGGGAAGGTGACAAAAGCTCCTTCTGTGAAGGGTACAGTGGTGTTCTCTCGAGCATGGGAGGGCTCTGCTCGTTTTACACAAAGCTCTGCTGCTTTGCTGGAGTTCTGTGCTTCTCACAAAATGTTAACTCTTCTGGTTTTATATCCATGTCCCTTGATGCCAGCTGGGAGATCTCATGTTCGGCAGTGGGCATGAGCTCAAAGGACATTATATCACTGCACTCCAATTCATGCTACAACAAACACAATAAAAATCCCCCCAGCAGCATGGCTGTGGTGTCACAAGTGATTGCTGCCCTAAGCCCTATCCTTAAGTGCCAGACCTGTGGTGAGCACTACAGCTAGTGGAGAGTTTTTCCACTGGAAAAAATACCTAAAGGAAAGTGTCCTGTTTGCAAAATCGAAATTTTTCATGGAGAAATGCACGTTCTTGCTATTTTCCTCCTTTTCTGCCTTTAGCTGCTTCTCACACAGGTACGATCACATCAGAAATTTCCTATTGTTGTTTTCTTGAGGAAGAAACGGGATTTATTGGAGTTCAGGGAACTCTGCACCTCTGCATGGAAATGCCACGCTCAGACACCTGATGCTGTGGCACTGGGGATGCTGTAGGCAAAACTCCTTTGCTTCAGAGAGGCACTGCTGAAACTGGGCACACCAGTACAGGTGCTGGGAGCTGTCACACTTTGTGGTGCCAGGAGCGCCATCACCCAGTTGCCTCAGGCTGGTCTGACAGCAAAATGCCCTCATTCAGCAAGACCAGAATGTGCATTCCAGGGAAAATGCTGGGACGATCTTTGGGTATTCCTGGCTGGAGATTAGAGCAAAGAGCTTTAACTCCTTCAGCATTGCTGCAGTGTGTGAGAACTGCCCTGGGATGATCTGATCTCTCCTATCCTGCTTTTCCAGCCTTTCTCTGCTTCCCGCACCTCGCAGGGCACTCGCTGATGGAAGCTTCACAGAGATGCTTTCTGGCCATGGAAGGGTATGTGGAGGCTTTGGGGAAATGATCTGCAAATATGACATAGGATTAATTTTAGCATGGATCAGGTGTCATGCACTTGTATGGATTTGAAAGCAAAAGGAGGCAGAAATAAATGAAAGTGCAGTGACCAGCTGGTGTATGGAGATGCACCAACTGCAACTGGAAGATCTTTGCTGGTGTTGTAATCATAACACATAGTATAGTAATTTCACGATTATAAGCTGCACCATTTTCATTGAAGAATCCAGCCTACCCCAGTAGTGCGGCTAATCATCAGGCGCAGCTTATCTATGGACAAATCTCAGTGAAATGCCAACCCAGAAGTGAGAGCCGGCCGGGGAGGGTGCCTGGGGCTGCCTTTAAAGGCTTCACTGGTCTATGAAAACTGTTTGCAACTTGAGCACCTGACACCAAACCCTGTGCTGGCGCGATTCTGTTACTAACTCATTACTTTGTCGCACATGGATCCTCGCTTTAAAAAAAAAAAAAT
>VRYO01002184.1:308184-378459 GCA_009812075.1 Sialia sialis | reverse complement strand
TTTTGTACAAAGATCATAAAGGGCTTCACCAAAAAATGCATTGGATTACTCCAGAGAGGTGTGTGCTGCCTGACAGGAGGGTGGAGCCAGGTGGGATCTGACCTCTTCTCGTGAGTAACCATTGACAGGACAAGAGGAAATGGCTTCAAGCTCTGCTGGAGGAGATTCAGGCTGGATATCAGGAGGAATTTCTTCATGGAAGGAATGGTCAGGCATTGGAAGGGGCTGCCCAAGGAGGTTTGGAGTGCCCATCCCTGGAGGTGTCAAAGGGAGGCCTGGATGTGGCACTCAGTGCTCTGGCTGGGGACAAGGTGAGCATCGGGCGCAGGGTAGACTCGATGGACTGGGAGGGTTTTTCCAGCCCTAGTTCCATGTAACTGATGCATCTGCATTTGTGAATCTGAGTCAGCAAGCAGGTAAATGATGTGTCCAGGATCATCCAGTTGTTCAGTGGCAAAGGTGCTGGAATTCAAAGTTCCTTTTCTCCCTGGAAGTGTCTGGCAGTGTCAGGGGCTTCAGTGCAGATCACAGAATCATGGAATGGCTTGGGTTGGGAGGGATCTGAAAGATCAGCTGGTTCCAACTGGGCAGGGACACCTCCCACTATCCCAGGCTGCTCAGAGGGATGAGGGCAAAGGAATTCAAAATCACCTCCTAAACCGACGCACAGTCTGCAGCACTACAATATCACTCATCTGGCAAAGGAATTTGCCATGTCCCATTCTGCAGTATCACCTGAACTTGTCCTGGGAGCCCCCAAGTGTCCAGCAGAAACCACTCAAAAGTTTAAATACATTTACACCACCAAAAAGTAAATTCAACACAGGGAACAAAATGAAATCTCAATCCTGGTGTTGCACTGTGCATTGAGAAATGCCAGGGTGATCCACAGGAGGAACATGTTCAGTGCTGGTGGCAGGATTGCTACAGCCTGGTCCAGGCTGGACTCAGTTTGCCTGAAGCACAGAAAGCTCATCCCCAGTTTAAGCACGACCTTGGCTGGGTGGAGTCACTGCAAGCAGCTTTTTGTGGACTTCCCCCCTCTTCTAGGCCGAGGCTTTAACTGCTCCCAGCTCCCACTCAGGTTTGGAGTGACCTCCCAAAGTACCCTCTCCTGGTGTGACTCATTTCTAAAAATGTCCTTGCATGCGGCATTTCCTTCCCATGGATGTTTGATTCCAGTGCTCCTGGAATACGTTTGCATTTCTTCATGCAAATCGAGAACTGCAAATAATTTTTGGCAGCCTTGTTCTGGCTCACAGCAGTGAGCACCAACAGAACATACATGGAGTCGATGACAACTTTATAATAACAACAAAATGCAGGCAGATCAACCGTGTGTACCTCTTCTTATGTCTTCACTGTGAAAGGAGAGGTGTTTTTACATGGAGATAATTACTGCAGATATCCACCTCGGTGTACATTGCAAGCTGTGATAAGATAGTGTTACCTAAAAGGGGCTGGCTGGCTTTTTCTTCCCTAGGTATATCTGGGCAAAATCTATAATTCTTTGTCTAGACAATGATCTCACAACAAGAGAATGAACTTCAATTAGTTGTTTTGATGGGAAAAACCTTTTGTGTAATGGAGACAAAGCCAGAGCACTTATGAGCAACCCTACAAAAACAAACTTGTGTGTGCATAAACACAGGAGATGGGGAAGGGGTGGCAGCAGCAGAAGGATTTAATTTCAAAGTGTCACACAGTTATTTCAGATGCTGGCAAGCACCTGTCCTGATGACAGGGGGAAAGGCAAAGTTTGCAATTCTTTACTCACAGCTTGTGTTAGACAAAGGAAGGACAGGGAGCATTTTCCCTCTCATTCTGCCTCTGGAAAGTGCTAAGCAGGTCAGTGAGATGAAGGCAAAAGCCACATGGCCAGGTGTTTAAAGAGCTGTTGGGGCTGTGGCAGCGGAGTCCTGGGGAAAGGAAAAGCTTCAGGTTGTGCCTAGTGTCCCTGCAGGATAACAAGGGCCCCAAAGCTCTGCCCTTGCTGTGATCATGGCCCTGAACTGCTCTCTAAATAAAGCATCTGGTGTTGGGGCTGTTTCTGTGCAGGGTGTTGCCATGCTGAGGTAGCTGCACACCCTGGAGGGATGATCGAGGCTGCTCTGCTCCATCCTGCCCTGGGGCTCTTTCTTCATCCCGGGACTGGTTTTTTTTTTCCCACAGGGAAGACAGAGCCACCCTGACACCAGCCATGCTCCCAAAGGATATCCCTGAGGATGAGTGGAGCTGGGTTTTCCATGTATTTCCTGAATCAGCTGTCACAGCAGCTGCAGCCCATGGGGTATCCACTGGGGGGGACCTGCTGCTCCTCTTCAAAGCAGAGTGTTAAACACATTTCAGCTTTCCTGTAGGCTTCAGTGTGGACTCAGATCGTTCATCAAAGGTGACTTGTGATCAGAGTCCCCTTGGGACTCTCAGCAGGAAACTTGAACCAGGGAGGGACAAAAGAAAGACAAGATGAGGAAATAATAGCACACTTTAAGCACTGCCCTTCATTAATATCTTCAATAAACAAACATGTACATCTGAACATGACTTCTCTTACACACAGCTGTTATCACTCAGCTCTATTCCACATGAAAGCACACATGTCATAAGCCGTTTCAACTCCCATCCCCAGTTAATGTATTAGCACTCATTTCATTTGCATTTTAATGGCAAGACTACACTTTTCAAATAAATGACTGCACTTTATCAAAGGATTACTTCATTTGGGCTGCAATGCTGCTCTGCAGTGCGGGAATCGGGGAGTGTGAGGGTTGCAAAAAGCCCTGAAAAAGAGACCCACTGGGTTCAAGAGCTCCAGCCCTGCTCTTTTCTGCTCTGGCTCTGTAATGAGTGGGGAAACAGCAGCTCTGGAGTGTTCTGGCTGCTCCTGCTGGGCTGCAGGGAGATGCTCACGATGTAATTTCACTTCCACATCCTGCTCGTGTGTGGACTCCCTCCAGGGAACATTATTAAGGGTTATAGGTGGCCTGAAATGAACCTGTGGATAGAAATCCCTGAGGTTTCTCTCTACCCAGCTTTGAATCTCTGCTGTGCAGCTGAAGCCTGTTCTGGTGCTGGGCTTGTTCCCAGCAGATCAGAGCAGCCTCCTGTGAAGATGGATCAGCAGCCCTGGCTCAGAGCAGGGGAGAACACAGTGGCCACCCTGTGGGCTCAGCTGCAAGGTTCTGGGGCCAAAGAGCCAGATAATAGACATGAAAATAAAATTAACCTTTACTTCAAGAAGCAGAAAGACATTCCAAGCTGCACATGGGTTGCTAAATCTTTGTGTAGCAAATAGAGCAAGAGAAAAACAGGAAAAGAAGATGGAGTTGGCATGGGGAGAGGCTCTGCAGCAGCCTGAAGCAGCACTGCATCCCCACATTTCCGGGGGAGCGAGCAGGAGGTGTCTGGATGCTTTTGGTGTTGACACCTAGCTTGTCCTAACATGGAACATGCCTTGGCCACTCCACGACACAGAAGATGGGCTGCAGCCCCTCTGAGGGACCAGTTTGGTTGCTGGGCTCCAGCTGGTGAGGTGCTGGAGGGAGACAAGTGTGGAAGCAGGTGGGGATTTGGGGATCGAGGGAGGTGTGTTATGGCAGCGCTGGGAGAAAGCTGCTGGAAAGATCCATGGGGGCTCCTGAAGCCGAGCACTGGGAAGGGGGTGGAAATCCATGAGCCAAGGCAAGATGGCCTTGAGGGCTTTCCTGGGTGGTTATTTTTTTCTGAAGTCTTTTCCTTGCATGAGTGCTGGGAGAGTTGGAGGTGCTGGAGGTGTCGCCAGGTGCTCCTTTACTCTCATGTTGAACACCTGGCTGAGTGAGAGCTGCTCAAAGGGAAATGTGCTGTAAAGATGCATAGCTTTGGTTCTTGCTATGTGTAAAGGTTTCTGTATCTGAAGAAAAAATCTGTACCACCAAATTCAAAATTTCCTCCTTTCCTATGGTTGTAATTCCATTTATGAGCTTCTGCTTGCTGGAGAAAGCTGGTTCATATTGCCCCTGTGACTGGGTAGGCAATCAAACTGTCCTAAAACATCAGCAAGTTTTATTTTAAAACTTAAGTCAATCTTCAGCTTGAATTGGAATAGAAGTGAGGTGTCAGATTGCATTTGTTCATAGGAACGCTGCTGTGGCAAATGCTATAAAAAGAAGGAAAAAAAAAGAGTCTGTAAATTAAACACTTCATTTAGTGGGGGTAGGTTGATTCAGTGATCTCAAGCCATTATTTGTAACCCAGGCTGGGATAATGAGGGATGCTGAGGAGCCCTAATGTGTGAAATGCTGGTGGAGATAATAGAAATCTGTAACAGTTTGACTGTTTCCCCCCTCCCCCATTATTTTTAATCCTCTGCTCCAAATCAGCCCATTGTGTTGCCAAAGCAGCCCTGGGCTGCCAAGGACCCACCACCTCCTGTCTGCTTGCACCAGGGCTGCAGCCTGGGGAAAATTCAAGTGTCTCCCTAGCTGGTTAGTGACTGGAAATGCTTTATTTCACCAGGAGTTTCCGAGCTGGCAGAGTTGATTCAGCCGTGGAGATGAAGGATGGTGGATGGGAGCAGCAGATGCTCCTGGAGAGGCTCCAGGCTCCAGCACTGCTCTTGCTGTGCTGAGGGATTTCCCCTTCCTCTTGTCCTGGGGTGGCACTCTGGCAGTCCAAGGCTCCACTCCAGGTGCAGTGAGGCACAGTAGAAGTGACCTGAATTTCATATCCTTTACCTTTTAAGGCTTTTCCTGCTGGGATTTTCCAGTCTTACCTTCTGGACTGGTCTCCTCTGGAAGTTGGGGCATATCAAATCCCTCTCCTGTTTGGGGTTTTGTCAATATGGGGCATTCCCATTTTCAGGATGTACCTTCCCTCGTGGGGCAGATCCCTGTCCCTCCATCCTTCCCGTGCTGGCAAAGGAGGCATAGGCCAACACTGTGAAGAGTTGTGGCAAATGGGTTAAATGGCCTGAGGATTCTGCAGAGAGCAAAAGAAATTAGGAGCTGGAAATTGAAGGTGACTTAGAGAGAAGGGAGGTGGAGCCCACAAGAGAGTGGGGAGAGGGCAAAGAGATGCCAGCAGTGTGGGTTGCTCCCCTCCTGCCAATTTGAAGTAGGTAGGGGAAGTCAGGAAGGAAATAAATCCTGAGGTCCCTGCTAAATCTGCAGGAGAAATGGCTCTGATTTATCCTTGGGGTTGTGTGTGCCCTGAAAAGGAGCAAAGCAACCTTTGGGCTGCAGCTTCTGGAGAAGGGCACAGGCGAGAGGTGTGGCTGGTGATGTCCCCCAGTTCCAGCGTGGGTGGGAGTGACTGCGAGGGTGACCCGGGGGGTGACACAGCCCTGGCACCGGGGCTTTGTGGCACCCGCCCCTTGCCCACAGCCAACCTGCTGCAGGTGGCTTTGCTGGGACAATCTGCACCTTTCTGGCAAATCTCCAGCCATACCATGGACTTAACCTGTTACTCATCAATATTTGAATCGTTACACTTCTGACCACATGCCTCAACTATTTCGTAAACGCTGGCTCCAAGTGCCCTGAACATGTTTGGAATATTTCCTCAGGCATGCATGGACAGGAATGCTTGCATTCCTGCTTGGTTATCCACAGTGCTACTGCAGCCTGGGCTGACTGTGGCTGGCTGTGTTTAGACCACAAAATCCCCTTGGCACTGCCCAGGGTTTGAATTGTGTCCTTGCCGTGGGCTGCCCAGGGAGCAGAGGGGACACTGAGACACAGTGGTGGCTCCGTGAGCCTGGAGCTGGAGGCTCTGAGCAATGTGCTGCAGACACACATCCATCTCCAGAGCTGGGGGCAGGACAGCTCCAGCAGCACACCTGCAGAAAACCCCCTTGCTGGGATGTTTGGCACATGGTCCTGTGTGAGATCAGCTAGCTCCACCTCGGCCACTCTGAGGGAGTTTTGTGTAGCTTACTGTAGAGGGTATCAGTGGTGAGATCTTCAGACCTCAGGGGAGAACTTGTTCAACTGAGCACCTGGCACTCCCAAGGGGAAACAGGAGAGGAGTCCCAGCTGAGTGGAGAATTGTCTGTGCTGAGCCTGCTTGAGCTCTGCCTTGTGTCTGTAGCCACGTGTGCCCCAGCACTGCCTGCTGCTTGAAAGATGCCCCTTCCCTCCAAAGAAAGCTTGTGCCTGCAATGAAAAACGCAGCTGTGGCTGACAGGTTGGTAAGAGATGTGCTAAGGAGGCAGAGATTTGGGAATCATCCTTATTTTCCATCTCTGCATCTTCCAGAAGAGGGGATGACTTGGTCCTTGGAGCAGGTCCCCAGGAGAACCTGTCAATTATAACATCTCCTCCCCCCAGATATCCTTCTGGAACAGCTCCATCAAAATTGTGCCAGGGGCCTGTGGTGTAACTTGTGCTCTACCTACTGTCTGTGGTGCAGGTTTTAGACAAAGCCATCCCAGGGAGCTGAACTGAAAGTCTTGGGGAGCTCCAAGCACACTCTTAGCACAATTGGTTTATACAGCAGCCTACAGTTTTGTCAGGGGAAAAAAAGATTGGTTTAACAAGCTCACCAAAAGCAGGGTCTGTGGTGACTCTCCCTCTTTGTGTGTTAGCCTGTAACTCCCTGGTAGGCCTAATTGTCCTGTTACTGTGTGGTAACACCAGGGCTATGGTTCTGCAGTTTTGCTCTTTCAAATGCTGGAATTACATTCCGGAAATCTCATCCCTCAGGATCTGTAGTCTTGAAAAGTCAGAAATAAAAATCCCAGGTCTAGAGTTCCCAGCCAGCTCTTTGGAGACTCATGGGGATAACTACACAGTGCCAGTGGATTTGAAGGAGCTTTGGGGTGTCACCTCTCCCTCCCCTCTTATACACAGCAACTAAAGTTAGACCAGCCCAGCTGTTCTCCTGCCTGGCCTTGCAGTGCTCAGCTCTAGCAATGAATGTGCTGGGAGATACGAAATGCAAAGCAATGAGTGAATGTGCCTGGATTGTCATTAAAATAAAACTGCTACAGTGCTTTTGCAGCCTCCAAAATTAAGGCTGTAGATGATAAAACAGCAGTGGGGCGATGAACCTTTCTCAAGTAGGGTTTTGTTCCTAACCCAGGCTGAGTTGGAGCAATTGTGCTGTACAACCCTTGCATTGCCAGAGGAAGAGAGCTCATGTTTAATGTGCTGCCTTATGGGACTTTCTTTGCATCCTTAATGCCTCACCATTCAGTAGCTCTGTACTTTGCAGGGCCCTGGAGATAAAAGAACCAATATTCCTTCAAAGGTTATTTCCAACACAGGAGTAGTTAAGAAACCGTCTGCACACAAATGACAAATTATTGTAATCTGAACAAAGAGCAGCAAAGATCCCACCAGTTGGAAACTTAAAAGAAGCCACAGACAAAGATGTAAAGATGAATTAAAAAAAAAGAGCTCTGATGTTCCCAAAGGCAGCAATGGGGCTAAGTGGTACAAATGAGGGAGGCTTCAGAAGCAAACTGGAAGCTTAATTGCCACATTCTCATCCTCCTCTGGGGAACTGCAGTGGCCTGTGCAGCACTGCCAGGGATGGGAGCTCTCTCAGTGCTCACAGCTCCAGTGGGAATTGTGTGATCCTGCCTGCCTTGGCAGGGAGCAGGAGGCTGGTCATATCTCTGCTGTGAAATCAGAGAGAAAATATTCCTGCATAGTGCATTTCTTTCCTAATCTCACTTTATCAGCCTGGCTGGCAGCTCTGCACTTTGGCTTCTGTGGTGGGAATAACACTGGGGCAGGATCTGCTTTCCAGCTTGGATTTGTGGGGTGACAGAGCACAGTGCTCCTTTCTGGCCTTAAAATCTGGAAGTGCCACTCTGCTCCTGTGTGAAAAATTCCCCGAGGCCTCTCTGAGCTGGGGTAGAGCAGCTTCTGCTGGGTGGGTGAGCCCTGAAGGGGCTCCCAGGTTTCCCTGCCTGGCAGTCCTGTGCAGAAAGCAGTGCCTGAGGATGTGCCTCGGGGTTTGGTGGGTACAGGGTGCTCCTGGAGGCTGAGGAGGGGTCTTTTGGCATTCCCCTTCCAGCCTTGAGGAGCAGCAGCAGCAGCTGGGATTCCTCACTGGACGTGCTTCAGGTGACCAAAGGCATTGCCTGTTGCTCTTCCTACAGTGGTTTTTATTTGTTGGTTGTGTCAGAGTAAGTGCCATGGGAGCACGCTGCTGCAAGGCTCTCCAGGGACAGAGAAGCCCAAAGTGGGAGAGCAGCAGGAAAGCAAGAGCCAGCAGAGGCAGGAGCAGAAATCCCTGTGAGCACAGCCAGGACCACAGGGGCTCCTGACAGCATTCAGAGTGTTCCTGACAGAGAGGTTTGGGTGTGGAAATTCAAGACAAACCTCCAAGGTCTGCTCAGTGTGAATGTGAAAGCTTGATTTGGATTACAGTTGCACTAGGCTTGCCTGGCACTTTTTCTGGTGTTAATCAAGCCTTTGCAGAGCTTGGCTTGGTTTTAGCTTGGCAGGAGGACCTGTGCCTGGGCAGGTTTACCTTGTCTTTGCATTTCACTGCAGCCCTCTGCTTGTGGATGGTAAATCAGATGTGGGACAAGTTTAGAGAGGGGCTGGACTGAATCTCATAGATGCTATTTTGTTGTTTGTTTGGAGTGGTGTGTGACAAGGTCGTCCCATCTCATAAAAACAGCTTGAGTTTCGTATTTTTTGACTCCTACCAAGCAGGTGGGAGGAAGAGATGCAGGGATTGCTGCAGTCCTCTGCAGTGTGCAGGAGATGGATGGTACCATGCAAACACAACCAGCCATGCAAGGAACCCCGTGGGGCCTGGGAAGCTGTACTGTCTCACCCAGCTGGGGAAACTCCTATTATATTATATAAACTTTCTATTGCATTCAGAATCCAGGAACTGCCATAAAGCAGGCCAAGAAGGTTGCTTATTAAATAGGCATAAAGTACTTGGAGAGTGATTAGTGCCTTTCTGGTTTGATACTAAAGTGGTTCTTCAGTGATTAATGAAGTTCCTGCTGGGAATGACGATATCCATTTGGGGCCATTTGTGCTCTGTTTACAGGGACATGTAGTTCCCTGCTGCTGGAGCATCCCTCCAGGAGGAGAGGGACTCATGGAGCCTTTCCTGTGGCCTGGGCAGGTTCCTGCCAGGCTGCTGTGCTTTTCCCCTAGTTTTCCTGTGCTGCTTTGCCTTCAGGCCAGCTCACTGGACAGTGGTTTGGTGAAGTGTT
The DNA here is from genome assembly GCA_009812075.1 of Sialia sialis. Taxonomy (NCBI): domain Eukaryota; kingdom Metazoa; phylum Chordata; class Aves; order Passeriformes; family Turdidae; genus Sialia; species Sialia sialis. The sequence goes on along the minus strand of VRYO01002184.1, from coordinate 369,290 downwards.
TTGTGCATTGCTGGCTGGGACAATGTCACCTGTCCAGGTAGTCTCAAGCCATACATACACTGAAAACTTCAGAATGAAATTAAGAGGGTCTTTGCTGAGCTGGGGAACTTCTAATAAATCTGCTCTGTCTTTGTGTCCACAAATCCTTGGTGGAAGATTGGGTGCTGACTGCTCTGTTTATCTGTGGGACCTTCTGTCCTCTCCCTGAGCACTCAGATCCTTGTGCATCAGGGCTGGGATTCAGGCCCTTAATGCCAAATCAGACCCAGTGGGAGTCAGGAGTTCACAATGTTTCCATTCCACTGAAGAAACCCTCCACATCCATTTAATAAAGATGATACTTCTAAATGGAGAATCAGAAGGGAAGAGTTCTCAATCAAGTTTTAATGTGTATCTCCTATCTGGGCTGACAGGGAATATCTCCAGAGCTTCTGGGAGCAAGAGAAAACAGTTTCCAGAGCAATAACTGTCTGTTCCAGCTCTGGTTTAGCACTCCTGAGAAATGCCTGTGTACACACCTTAAATACTTCCAGGCATATTGAACAAACCTGTTCAAATAACTGCCCTGATTAAACATATCATTACCCGAGGTTAGCTCTGCATATGCTGCTCTGCTAGGGTTAAAGGAGGGGTGGATTCCTTGGATTTAAACCTGCCCTGGCTAATTTTAGTATGTTCTATAAATAGGCCTCCCAAATACTTGAGCAATTCATGTTCTACTCTCTAAAGGCAGAGAAGGTTTCTTAGTAGTGGAAATCATGGTGATTAGTGAGGACTGGGGATGAAAAGAGGATATGAAAGTAGCACAGAAATCCTTTGATATATCACTCACTGTTCTTGAGGCATTTTCTTCTCCTTGTCTTGACTTTAAGTTTCCCTGTAGCATTTGAATGAATCTACCTCCTAAACTCACACTCTTAAAAAATATTTTACCTTGCTTTTCTCTGTGAAAATACACTTTCTCCTGAGCTGTGCTTGGAAGAAATGCAAAAAATGCTGCACAAAAAAAAAATAAAAATCTGAGAATACTTTATAGATTTGAAACTTTATACAAATCTTTATTTTAGACTAGTCTGAGTCCCTGCTGTGCTTATCTAGGGAGCAATGCACAGGTAAAGAAATTAATTCAACTATGTTTTTAGCTACCAAAAATCAGGCATCTGTTATTAAGCCAATTGTTTGGGATAGTGTGGCCAGTGCTGCTGAAGGAATAGCTGTGAGGGCAGTTTGTGTTGAAGCCCCTGAGTGTTTCCATGGACATGGGAAATGGTTGGTGAGAGTGGACACAGTCAGTCCCTGGGGTGTCTGGAGACATGTCCAGGGCCAGTTCAGCCCCACGTCCTGCACAAGGTGTGTGGAACCAATTGGGAGCTGCCCTTGCTCTGGGATACCCAGGGAAGAGATCATCCCCTCCTGCCTGGGCCCCAGGGATGCTCTGGGAATTCTAAAAAGTCACTTGGTGCTGGTGTAGGCACATTAATCCCATGTCTAATGCTTCTTGAGGATATCACTGACTTTTCATGGCTTTCAGAACCTCAGGACCTAGTGTGACACGGCTGAAATCCAACTATTTTCCACTGAAGTTGATAGGACTTTGGGAGGCAAATTCCACGAACGTGACCTTATGGCCAACAGGATGTTCCCACAGCACTTTGAGTGTAGCAATTCCCATTAAACCTTTCATCACTTCTGATGTCCTGGTGGTCCCCAGTGATACTGGGCAGGACAGGACGCCTCAGTCCCAGGCTGAGGGGCACCCACAAGGTATTTCCACCATCAGAGGAGTGCTGGTGCTGCATTCAAGGTTGGACTTGATGGCCTTGAAGACCTTTTCCTCCATTAGCAGCCCCATGATCCTGTGAATCCGGTGTGAGTGTGGACACTGGCTGAGAGCAATCCCATGGGGGGCTGTTACCCCTTGAGGCTGTGTTGCTGTAGGGGTCAGGTGTGTCCAGGGAGATGCTCCACAGTCTGGCACCACTGCACAACAGCCACCCTGAAACACTCCTTGGAGAAACATGGGGAGAGAAATACATCCTCAGTGCGTCTGCATTGCTTGCAATAAAATCTGGGATGTTTGGCTGGAAGTCAAGCAGTCCAGATCAGCTGCTGTGGCTCACCAGAGGTTTCCCTGCAGCCTTTGAGGATTGAGTTCATGCTCTCTGAAACATCCAGCAGGGAAGGAACAGGTAGAACCCAGACGCTGTAGCAAATAACAAGTACATTCTCAAAGTTACATTGCAGCTTCATTAACGGGGGAGAGGCCTGTCAGACTTAATTTATTTTTAAAAGCCTCATCAAATTTAATTTGTGAGAGCAGCATTTCCATCTGCTTCCAGACATTATCTCTGGAGTTCAGGAGAAAAACATATGTCTTGTGGTTAATACGAATTTGTTTTAATGGATCATATGACTGGGTGATTAATAACTGCTCAGCTCTGATTGTTCTCATTATAAGGAGAACACACAACCCCTCTGCCCAGCCCCAACCTATTGAGAGGAGAGATCATAAAACAGGAGATGAAAAATTCCTCTGCTTGAGATGAAAGCAAATGGATCAAGGACTTGGCTGCACAGAGCTGCACAGGGAAAGCGGCTTCCTACGGTTCTTATTATTCCTCTTTTGGGATTATGTATCAGATCATCAAATGTGCTCCAAATGGGGCAGTCCAGTTTGTATTTAGACATGTAACTTGATCTGGTGTCTGGCTGCCAGAGGCATTCTTGGCATTCAGGGGGTGCTGAGCAAATCCCTCATTTCCACAGATTCCTTCTGTAGCCTTGGGCACCTCCCCATAACCCCTCAGAAATAGCATCCATGAGGAAATATCCCCAATACACATCACAGTGACCTCACCACATTTTCCTCCTTCCCTGGCTTGCTTCTGGTTTTAACCCCATGTCACCCTGGCAAACCAAAGCTCAGCACCCTGGGAGAGTTGCACCACATCTCCATGAGAGCAGCAGGGTGAGAACACAGCCCTCCTCTTTAGGGACCAGCTCAGTTCATGAAACAACCAAATCCAGAGCAATTCATCCTGTTTGCTTTCCTGACACACTGGCTGCCTGTTGGAAATGCTGGGAGCTCTGGTGCTTGGCAGATATTCAACCCAGTTACTTCAGAGGAAATTCCAAGTATTAAAAGAGTCCAGTGATTAGGTTATCATCATCTCCACTTCTCATTTGCTCTGCTCACAATGAAAGCTTGCAAGAGAGAAATTTATTTGGTTGTTTTTAAAGGCAGGGGTTGAAATGTGCTCCCAGGCAGGAAATAAAGAGCCATTATTCCCTGAGAGCCCCCAGGGGAATGGCAGGCGCTCAGGCATGGGGTCCCAGGAGCCATAAAGCAACACAAACCGGAACAGGGAACTGGTGTCATTTGGGCTTTGATTTGCTTTTGCAGCGTTAACCTCACGTTAACCTTCAGAGCAAGAGGTCAGGGAAAGGTTGCAGCCTCAGACGCTGGAGAAAGGAGCTTTGCCCATCTGAAATGAGCAGTCCTGCACAACCTATGGAATTAGCCTCAAATAATAATGATAAAGAAGAAATTACTGCCTGAATAATGTTTCTATTTCAGCTAAGAATTCTCATCCAATTTATGTGCAGAAGGGAAAAACAAGAGGTGTTTCAGTCCAGGGGATAAAATCAGTGTTCCCCCCCCCCACCAGAGCAAAGGGGAAAATAGTATTGTTCTCTGTTTTTTTTTAAAAGCATTCACCTTGCCCTTCCTGTTTCCATGACCACGTGCTTGCTTGTGCAATCCTCTAATAACTCCTTTTTAGCTCCTGCTGCTTGGAATTGTCATCTGCCCTGAGATCTTCCTTTCACACAGAGCTGTGGGAGAATGTGGGCACCAGGAATGAAGTGTCAAGGCTCTGATGTGGCCGTGAAACCTTTGTAGAGCAACACAAAAATAGCAGAGATTGCACCCATGAAAATGGAGAGAGAGACAGAAAATCACAGAGTGTGCATAGGATATTTCAGTGTCAGCTTTCTTGTTACCATAAGGGACAGACAGATGGGGCCAGTTGGATCAAACTGGGAAGTTCTCTGCCAAGCTGCACTCACTCATCTGTCTCAGAAATATTGGGTGGCATCTGGCAGCTGGAATTTCCTGCTGTGTCTCTGCAGTGCCACAAGGATGAGAGGGGTCTGTGGGGAGAGAGAGATGCAGCAAAAGGGGCAAAGCAGTGGAGAGGGGACAGGCACTGCTGAGGGCTTGGGAAGGGCTGGATCAGCCTGCAGGATCCTCTGCCACCCAGGTGTGTAAGCTCAGGTGCTGTGCTGGGGCAGCCCTTTGGCACTGGTGAAAGTTTTCTGCAAGGATTAAGCTAATATCGAAGTATAAACTGTATTATTTATTATTAAACCTACAGCTTCTTTGGCACCCTTAAATGTGAATCATTAAAATATTTGTCTTCAGGGAGACACTTTCACAGAAGGGGAAAAAAGGATGGTTTTGTTTATTAATTTTTTTCTTGTAGAGCAGATTCTTCACATTTAAAATAAGTCCCCTAGACAAGTATGGGCACAGCCAAAAGTCCTGCTGAACAAAAGGTTTCTGGAACATGGAGATGGTGTGGAGGCTGTCTCTCCATTTGGACTGGTAGTTGTGATAACAGCTATTGCCCAAATTCTTGCTGGAGTTGGTATTGTTGTTTAATGCTCCTGCCTTCTCACTGGGTTCTTGTCAGTCAGGATGGGACTCAGATGCTGAAGGGCTGTGTTTGTGTCCAGGACACCAGGATGTGATGATCCATTTATATCCTGCATTTGTATCAGCTCTACCATGGATCTCTTCCCCCTGAGTGTGGTGAAATCCCCACACACCAAAATTTCAGAGCTCTGCACATTGATGGTCCCCCTTTTTAAGGGGATTCAGCCACATCCACCCCCAAATTCCCTTTGAGATCAAAGTAGATCTGATTGGGAAATGCTGTTTATTTTAAATTAAATACTTAAAAGAAGATGATGAGTTTAATTATCCCATGGAAGACAGGTTTTGTTGTTATTTAAAGTTGTGCTTGAACTCCTTTCCATTAGTTCTTGGCTTATTTTTCATTTTATATTCCAGTTGCAAAAATGAGGGCAGTTAATAAGGAAAAAAGAGGAAGCTGTTCTGTGGCTATTTTTTTCTCTCTATGAAAGAGACATAACTTTAAAGGGGAGAAAAAAGAAGGGAAGAAAGAAAGGAATGAAAAACCAAAATCCTTCCACATTTGGAGAACAACCCCAAAATGATGCCTTTCAAAATGAACATCTATAATTTTGTTTAATTTTTGAAAGTTTTCATTAGAAAAAGAATTCAACCAAATCAACTAAGTTTGTGGAAACTCCTGGGTTCCCTTGGAAACCCCTTTTATTTTTCACAGCTAGAACTTTATGAAGAAAATTGTTACCACGACATAGCTGTTGAATTGGCTGAGATTTATGAAGCACGTTAATCAATCACCTCGTCCTGCAGGTGCAGAATTTTATAAAAAGCAATTACGAGGAGATGGAGTGATGCCAGCCTCAATCCCCTCTCACCCCCACAGCTTGAAGTCAGCATTTTCCCAAAGCCTCTGAGCACAGAGGCTCCACAAATCCCTACATCTGGATTTTTGATCCACACCCCAGGAGCATCCAGGGTGCCTTCACAGCATCAGCTCTTTCTTAGGCACTCTAAGTGCTCTGCTGAGATCCCTTGGAGGTTTTTCCTGCCATGCTACTGGGAGGACTCAGTGGTTGGCCATGACTGGGCTGTTGAGATTCCCTGAGCATTTCTGTCACAGAAAATGGGTCAATAAATCCCTCTTCTCCCTTTCACAAAAGGTTATGACATTTTTGTAATGAAAAATCCTTAACCCAATTATCTTGTTTCAAGTTAATGACACTTCTGGCTGGGAGCAGGTTCTTCTCCCCTGGATGCTGCTCCCTAGGGAGGAATTTTCAGACTGAAGTTTTAAAGGTGTGGTTTGGTCCAAGAAACTGCTCCTCCACTCCCCCCAAGAGCAGCCCTTGTGTTCCCAGCCCTCACTTGATGTTCTCCTCGTTCACACACTGCAGCTTGGCAAAACCACCCTGGAACAAGAGCCTTGCCTGTGCTTCACACAGCATGGACATGCTCTGCTCTGGGGGCTGGATTCTGTCTGTGGACATTTCCTACCAACAGTGAGAAATCCCCTGGGAAGTGTGGGGTGCTGCACGTGCCAAACACCTCATGGGCATTCCTGTTGCAATCTGGGGTCATGTGAGCATCCAAATGTTCAGAGCTGCTTGTGCCATCCTTCAAAGGGGGATTTTTGTCATCAGCTTCATGGGACAAGAGCAGGGAGCAGAACTTCAAGGTCATAGACAGATGTCACTTGTTAATGCAGCAATTTCTCTGGAGTTTTAATAACCAGGACTATCTCTGCTCCCTGGGAAGCCTTTGCTCTGCTGCTCGTTGCTCTGCAGAAGTGCCTGAGTAAGGAAAGCCCAGCCCCATCTTCAGGTGATGTTATCCCTGGAAGACCACGATGCTGGGAAATAATTAGCTGTCAGGCAGGTTGCTTGTGCTGCCTGCCCTCTGTTGCCAAATTAGGTTCAGGAGGTTTGGATCTGATGCAGAATCACCGAGGAAGGGGAAGCTGTGCCCAGATGAGATAGGAAAAGCTGATATGACACAAGAATTCATTACTTAGTCCAGTCTACAGGAGGTCAGAAAGAAAATAACAATGAGAATCAGAGTTTGAGTGTAATGCAGGGGTATTAAGTCTTAATAAATTCTGTGACTTGTAGTGGACAGATTAATCTCTATCTGGCTCTTTTGTTGTTTCCAGATGAATCTTAACCAGCACCAATCTGAAACTTTCCTGCCTTTAATAAACATCAATAACTTAGCACAACCTCCCCTCCGTATCATCTGGCAGCAGTAGGAACCTGGGCTGCAGTTTTACTGGGAAAATGGTATTTTCAAGGTGGCATATTCTGGCCAGACTGGATAAATACCTTGCATTTCCTTGTATTGTCTGGGAACATGCATGGAACAATTCCCAGCCCAGTCCTCAAAGGTTTTACAAGATTGAGAGGCCTCCATAAATTTCAACAGCCAGGAACATATTAGAGGAATGTCTTAAAAAGCAGAAGGGAAAAAGAGAGAGAGGAAGGCAAAAGCAAACTCATAAGAAAGCATCAAAAGGTATATGAGGAATAAATGGAATGTGATTCCATTGGGATGTGGGAGACTCAATTTCTCCCTACTATATAGGAGACTTCTGGATTAGCTAAAGGTGTCTTATGCCTCAGTTTCCCCTTTCTAAAGCAAAACTTATAGCACTTTATAGGGAAAACTAATTATGCTATTGCTGGGCTCTCTGAGCAGGGGAGGTGGAGGTGAGGGGGGAGTGGGTTGGAGTCTGACCTGGGATCACCTGGACCAGCACTCACTGCAGCACTGGGGCTCGTCCAGCTGAAAAAAATTCCGTGCTCTCAGTCTCATCCCTCAGTGTGCTGTGGCAGGGATTGCTGCTGTATTAAGGGGACAGCTGTAGCCAAGATGCCCTGCCTGGGAGGGATGAGAAGGAGCAGAGCAGGGGTGCACGGGGCTATGCAGGGACTGAATGAGGCAGCAGCCCTTGGAAGGTGTGGGGTGACTGAATCCAAAGGCTCATCTCCATTAGAGAGTGTTTAACGAGGATGTCACCCCAGTGCACGGCCCCAGTGTCGCTGGGGGAGGGTCCAGGGGGAAAAGGAGGGTGTGAGGGGACAGTGGGAGCCTTTTGAGCCACTGTCTCATTCCTGGTGCTCTGGGAATGCTGTTCCCACCCTCTGCCCACGTCCAGCGGGTGCAGCGGAGGGCAGGGAGGGTTGGGGTGCTCTGGGGCTGCGCTGTGAGATCGGGGCTGCTGGGCACACAAAAACCTCCTGTGGGCACCCTGTGGGCTCCCAGCTCAGGGCTAACTCAGCTGAAGTCTATGGTGTGTGGGCTCTCTCCTGGTGGCTTCTGCTTCAGCCTGTGGGATTCCTTAATAAGAGCAAATAACAGCAAATATCCCCCTGTGGTTTCCCCCTGTCTTATTCCATCTGATTAAATAAATACCAATACATTTGCAAGGAGCTGGGTAGTCATACTGAATTAGCCACAAGAAGACAGATACTCTACTTTTTTGTCTTTCAAGGCTTGCAGAACACGATACAACTATTAATTATTCCAGCTTCCTGACGGTTGTGCAGAGATATCAGATAGCCTTGGGTATGGCCTGAGTCTTGAGGATGGGAGAGGGCTGGCTGAGCACACTGTGTGGCAGGGCTGCAAATGCAAAGCAGAACAGTGGCCCTGCTGTTTCCTCTCCCTCCTCTCCTCCAAGGAGCTGCAGGCTGGTGGAAAAGTTTTTGCTCAGGGAAGTGATCCCGGTTGGAAGCTTTCAAAGGCTTCTTGCAAACACAGATTGATGGGGTGGGGAACGTACTTTAAACATTATGGCAAACACCTTGGCCGTGTCCCTTTCAAGTGAAAGCTCCAAGGAAGGGAATTTGACTGATGTGTGCTTTTATCAAAGCTGCTCCCTGTTCTGTCGAGCACAGGAGCCTGCGGAAGTGAAGAAGTTAATGGGGGAAGTGGGCATTAAACAGAAAGATCAAATGCATCAAGTAATAGCCAAAGGGATAAAAACTATACAGCACCTGAGAGTGGCAATAAACGTAAAATGCTGCTCTCTCATTTCAGATATTTGATTAACTGCTTCTAAATATTCTGGGGACTGTACAGTCAGGGGGAAGATGTGGGTGAGCTGAAATGTGGTCTAAATGTTTCAGGGACTCTCAGCAAAGAACCTGTAAAAGCCTTCCTAGATCCCCACTTCCTCTGGGATGGCAAATATAAAGGTTCAGGGATTTATAAATATTTTTTTTACTGTGGGAAAAACAGTCAAATAAACAGAAAAAACACCATAGGAACAGTGTTTGTATGCATGAGGCTGAGGAGAAGTGCAACAGTAAAATTCAGTTTGATGTTGCAGAAGGGAAATGGGATTTTATTTCCTTTCTGTCCATTACTGAAAATGGCTTTTGAAGAACTGAGATCAGTGAGTTTTTTCCAATCTCGTGTCTCCAAAGAACTCTTACCTGGTGGTGAGAGTGGTAGACACTGATCTTTTCTCTCTGTGACAGGGACAGGACCCAGTGAAGGGCTGAAGCTGGACCAGAGCAAGTTCAGGCTGGAGATCAGGGAAAGATTTTTCCCTCCCACAGATGGTGCAGAGCACTGCCCAGGCTCCCCAGGGAATGGTCCCAGCCCCGAGGCTGCCAGAGCTCCAGGAGAGCCTGGACAGCACTGCCAGGAATGCCCATTGTGAGATTGTTGTGGTGTCTGTGCAGGGCCAGGGGCTGCACTGGGTGATCCTTGTGGGTCCTTCCAGCTCAGGATATTCTGCGATTCCAGGACTCTGCTAGCACACGTGCAAATGTTCTTCTGCCTGGGAGTGCTTTCCCGCTTCTCTCTCTAGTACTGGGTTTCTCCAGATGCAAAACATGTTCGGGAAATATTTTCAAATCAGCACCTCGGCCCATTGCAAAGAAGGACTTTGAAGTTTGTGTTTCTTGAGCAGAGCTGCTTTGCCCCACTGGAGCACTTCACATCCCAGGACTCCAGAGAGCCCTGAAAGAACAATTCCTTCAGCCTTTTGACAGAGCTCAAAAGCCCCATTTCATGTAAAAGAACAAGAGCTCAGAGGCCTTGGCCTTCTGCCTCCCCACAGCTGCTGGGACCAAGTCTCAACAACTTAAACCCTAAAATGTACCAAGGAGAGGCAGCTCCCTGCAAGGCTCCGTTACCAAGATTTTTCCCCACCTTTGAGACAAAAGTCTTTGGATGCTGTAGGCTTGCATTTTCTTCCTTTGCACCTCTCTTGAAGTGCAGGACAGGTTCAGAAAAGTCCACATGCTCCTCAGAGTCCATTTTGCAGTCCCATAGTAGAATAAAAAAACCTGTGGATCCATTAGGAATTTAGAGATTTGTCAGCAAACCTTGGCACCTGCTCCCCCTTGCCCACCTTGTCCCTGCCTGGCTCTGGGCTCCACGCCACAAGCAGGGGGAAAACCCAGGTGCAAAGGCAAAGCCTTGCTTGGGAATGCTGGAAGTGTTGGTGCAGCAGGGGGCTGGGTTACTGGGACAATTCCCCCATCCCCAGCTGCTCCTGCTGATCCCTGGGTTGGTTTTGCAGAAAGCAGTATGCACCCATGAAGGAAGTGATGTGGCATAATTTATTCCATGGGCTTTAAACCACTGTACAAAAATTCTCTTTGAATTTAGGCCAGTGGTATGAGTTGCTGGGATGGTGCAAGGGGGCAGAAGAATTCCATAGTTGGGACTTTTTAGATCAAATCTATCAAATCAGCTTTTTAGATCAGATCGCTTTTTTGGAGTGGTTTGGGCTGATTTGATAATGGATTTGAACCCTCCCTTTTGGCCTAAGCATCACTTAGGTGTGTTAGGAAGAGATTTGCATCTGGGTTTACCTGGGTTGAATTCTCTGGAAACACAGTGGCTGCTCCTGCTTGTCCCCAACAGGGTAATGTCACCTGTGGTGATGGCACTCTGGATGTCCTGTTCCAGGGGGGCCCAAACAGGTGCTAATGAGTGCTGAAGAAAAGAATATGTGAGAGCTGGAATGGCCGGCAGAGTGGGAAGCTGTGGGGGCTGCTGAGAGTTACAACTCAGAGAGAGATGTGAAACCAGGAAATTGGGGTTTACTGCAGGATTCCCAGCTCCCAAGTCTGGTGTTCCTTCCCAGGGCTCTGGATATACCCCAGGGACTGGATATACTGGGAATGCAGGAGGATCATGGGGCTCTGCTCTGGCTCACACCCAGTCTGCCTGAGGGTCACCCTTGCCATGCCTTCACTCAGAGTGCTCTGGTCCATCTCAGCTGCCCCCAAGTCCAGAGGTGTCCAGGCCAGCTTAGAAAGTTCCTGGGCTTGAGTTGTGCATTCAGCTGTGCTCTGACACAGCCTGTGTGTCTGAATTGTGGGGCAGAGGGTGCTCCCCACTCCCAGGTCTGGGCACTGACTCTTCTCTGTGTGTCCAAGGCTGGAGATCTCATTCTGGGACCAAGAGACTCTGAGAGAGAATCCAGGGGTAGAAGCAGTGCCTGGACACAGCTTGTGGGATGCTCAAGGTAGAAAATAGGCAGTTCTCACATAAAATGGATAAAGAGGACATCTAAGGCAGGAATCAGACCTATAACAAAGAGGAAGTGAGTGAAGGAGGATCGGAGAAAGCAAAACTCCAAGATGTCCAGGGCTGGCAGGCTGTAAATCTCCCAAAGCTCTGTCAGGCACCAGACAGACAGAGCACAAAAATCCTAAGTCTGTGGTTACACACACCAGAGGTGGCAGCTGGTACAATTAATCTCCTGCCCTTTCTGAATCTTTAGGTGAAGCCTCTGAGTAAATGAGAAAAGGTAAGGAAAGGTCTTTGTGGTCCTTTCCTTCTTTCATCCTGATGGGCTCCTCATCCAGGAGTAAATGAACACAGTCCCAGCTGCAGACACCTCTTCCTTGGATCTGGGTTTGCTCCTTGCCAGTGGAAAACAGAGCAACCCATGCACCTCCTGCTCAGCAGAATCTTGTCTGAAATACCTCAAATGCTAAAGAGTAATATTAGTTATTAATATTTAAAACAGTTCTAAATAATATAAACAGGTATGGACTTCTTTCACTTATCCAGGATGAGGGGGGTCCAGCAGCAATTCTCCCTTTGCCAAAAGCAATGCTGTCACCAACCTGTCGTTTGTCCCTCTCCTGGTGACTCTAAGGTCTTCCATGGAAGGACAGAGCAGCTGCCAGAACCCATTTAGGGGCTGGTACCTTCATATCCCTACAAAGTCAGTGTCTCTCAGTTATTGGAAGGATTTAGCCTTACTTGGGTCTGTTTCCCAGAAGGGAGAACCAAGCAGGAGGTGGTTAATTGGGACATTCCCAAAAACATCAACCCCTGCCATGCAGGCACTCAAATCATGTCAGCGTTTTGAAAACAATTATGATTTTTCATTGCCTGAGACATGTGGAGGAAGGACAAATGTCACCCCACTCGGTCTGGCAGCCACCTGAGCCTCTCAGGTGTCCCAGCATTTTGCCACCCCTTCTGCCTGCTCCTCTCTCAGCACATGCTGGTAAATCACCAATGGTGCTGTGCAGGCTGCAGGACCCCCCTATCTCCAGTCACCCCAGATCCTGCTGGATTTGCCTCCTTTGCTCCTCTCCTTTCTGCTCCAAGGGGTCATTTGCCCTTCCCTTGCTCTCTGCTGTCCCTAAAGCCACCCCACGCTGCCTGTGACTAACCCCAGGTGCTGTGAGCAGGCAGCCAGCGTGGCAGGCAGCTCCCAGCCCAACAAAGTGCCTTTGTGCTGGGCTGTGCAGGGCCGTGAATGGCTGTCTTGTCACAAGGGGCTCCACTGCTTTAAGAAAGCATTCTACCTTCACCCGTGGTGCTCCTCAAGGCTCATTACTGTGCCAGCAATAATAGTGTCTAATTAAGCAGAATAAAGAGAGATGAAGCGTAATGGTTACAGGGTAGAGGGGTTATTCGTCAGAGGGAGGTAATAAATGACTGAATCCTGAGTCTTGCTATGATGGAAAAGATGTAGTCAAAAGCAGCCAACACTGGAAACTTGGTTTTCTATTTGATAAATTGGCCAACTGAGGTTGCTATTTATTTCAGCCTAGCTTGGTGTTTGTTTCAGCTGGGCTAGGTGTTTATTTGTGCAGTGCCTCAACAGATTTGTAGTTTTTTCACTCCTTTTAGTGAACTGAGAGCTTCAGGACAGGGGCAGAGCAAAGCTGAGATCTGCTGGTCATTCTCAGGGGCAGAAGTGCCCGTCAGTGCAGAGATGCCCCAGCAGCAGGGATGCCTGGGGGCTGGTTTCTGGCTTCAGCCCCCCGTTATTCCCCAGCCCTGCTCCGGAGCTCCGTGAGCCCTGCCCCATGCACAGAGCAGCAGGGGGAAGATGCAAGAATGTCAGCGAGGTCACTCAGTGAGTCCCTGGCTGTGGATAATGAACAATTCCTGACAAAATGAGGTGGTTGGAGCCATTGGGAGATAAAAACCTGCCTGTCATTCTGTTGCACGAACCTATATTCCAATTTTATCTGCGGAGCGCGGTTCTCTTTTATCCAGTTTCCTGTTTGAAGGGATTTCAGCAGAATAGATAATCCTAACTTTGAACATAAATCACTGAGCTGCACTGCTGATAGATGCTTTGCACTTTTTTTATGATAATGGCTGATTGGAGGCTGGGAGGGAAAATGCCAGGGGCTTATCTCTGTGGAGCAGCATTTGGAGGGCTGAGGGAAGGGGAGGCAGCAGCATGAGGTGGGGCTGCTCATGTTTGTTTCTCAGTTTGTTTATTTGGATGTCTGAACTGGAGCAGAAACGCTCTGGGATGTCGCTGGGAGCTTGGGGAGTTGGGGTCTGCACAGACCCCAGGGCTCAGCGTGAAGGTGGGTGTCCCCCCAGAGCCCATCAGGCACAAAGCTGAGCCCCAGCTGGATCATCACTCCCCACAAAGGGGCTTAGGGATGCCAAAGAGCCATCAAACAGAGTCTGTGGATTGTTACTCTTTCACTAAGAATAGTTTTTAAAAAATATATATATACAGCTCCTTTTTTACTTTTACCCACAAAATAGATGACAGCTCCAAAAGTGCACTTTTCCTTCTAAGATGAATCCCCAGAAAGGTCAGATTCCATTTTGGTTTTGAATGTTTCTTATTTTTAAAAGATTCATTTTACTGCAATTAGCTTAAATTTCAAAGTAATTTTAAACCAGAGAACTGGATTCTTTCTTTGCTTATAACTTCTGTCTCTCTTTTTTTTTCTAAATAAAAAAAAAGAAGAGAGAGAAAAGAACCCTCAACATCAAAACAGATGCTTTCCCAGGAAAAGTTTTTTTATGAAACAGATTAATTGGCATTTTCTAATCAAATCTTCAAAAAACTTCTAGGCAGCTTTGCTGAGCCATTGAAGTACCCTTCTAAAGGGTGAGCTCTCTTCATGTTACCCTCTGAAAGTCGTCTTTCCTAGTGACTCTAAATGGCACCTTGGCAACTGCTTTGGATTAGATCCCTGGGATTTTGCCTGTGCAGAGATGAATTGTCTGTGAATTTGGGTTCACAGGATGATTGCAATTTTGAAGCAAATTCCCAGTTTGCCTCCAGGTGAGCTCCAGATGCTCTCCATCCCCTCATGGTGCAAATCAAAGACTGGTTTTCCCGGCAGCTCCGCATCACAGGCAGGGTCAGGATGATCATTCGGGGCTCTAGACTGGTGTGCCATGGGTGCAGTGTGCCATCAGTCCCTCCAGGTGCACACAGGAGATGCTCCAGTGGTAGTCCAAGTGTGCAGGTGCTGCCCATGGCCCCAGGTTCTTGTCACTTACAGCCTTTGATCCTGCAATCACACAGGATCCACGTTGGAAATGCCCTCCCAACCCATCAGTTCTAAGCTGAGCCTAATCTCCACTTCATCCCCAGTCCAGAGCCCTGAATGCCACCTCCAGGGATTCCTGGAACACCTCCAGGGATTCCTTGGACACCTCCAGGGATTCCTGGAACACCTCCAGGGATGGTCACTTCAAACCTCCGTGGGCAGCCCCTGCCAATGCCTGACCTCCCTTTGCACGGAGAAATTCCTCCAGATGTCCAACCTGAGCCTCCCCTGCCACAGCTTGCCCTGTTTGCTGGGAAACAGAAGTTTTTTGGAATGGGTTTAATTGTTCCATTGCAGTTTCAAAGAGGGTGCCATGAGCATATACTGGAAAAGGAGCAGCTCTTAGAAAAGGCAGTAAGTGATCAAGTCTCCCACAGGAGGCAATTTGGATAATGCAATCTGCTCAAACAACAGGTTCTTTAAACTTGGGAGAAAATGTCTTTGGAGCTTGAAAAGGTCAATAACATTTTCCCCCATTTGGAAAGAAATAGAAAAATTAACTCTTATTTTTTTCTCTGCCAGCATTTGTGTTATTTAACAGCCTTTTAGAAACCCATTTCCTGCGCTATTTTAAGCTGCAGGCAGAGTTAGGAGACCACATCTGAGTGATGATTTAAATCTCTAGACAGCGCAGGAGATAAGTCAAAACAAATTTCAGGATGTTCCTCTAAAGAGCTGTTTCCACTTAAGTCAGTCCCATTGGAGCCTGGTTACAGAATCACCTAATCTGCTACACATTTTATACATTTAAACAGGTCCGTTTGAAAGAAAGTTTTCGAAATTTTCTGTGCAGTGAATACATAATGAATTGCACTGGAGGAGGCTGGAAATTGCTCCTGGTTTTTCACTCTTCACTTTGTTGATAACTTTATGGTATCCTAACTTTTTTTCTTTTACTGCCATCTTTCAGGCTTCACACCATGCAGCACAACTCCTCCTTTGCTCCCCAAAAATTAAATAATGCATCTGGGCTGCTTGATGTGAGAAAGATGCTGTGCAGGGATATTCAGAGAATATCCAATTACTTCAAAGTTCAGTGGACAGTGCAGGCTAGGGTGAGTGTTCTGCTCACCCTTGAAGCCCTGACTGTTTGACCTCAGGTTTGGCTGCTCAAGGCTGTGACTGAGCTGCTCTGCTGCTGACATTGGGTCTGCTTTGAGAAGGGAGGTTGCACCAGCAGCCTTCCAACCAACATTTCTCTGGCTCTGAAGTGACAGATTTTCACGGCCTTTGGGGTCAGAGGAATGAGGTGCACCAGGGATGCTGCCTACTCTTATTTCCTATATTGAACATTCTCCATACATCTCAGCAGAGAACTTTTCAGAGACAGCTCTCAGCTCCATTATTTCCTCCCCTGCCATCAAATAACAGAAGCCAGCAGATAGAGAAGTTTCTTAGATGAAAAGCTGCTGCATTTGCCTTTTGGTATTTCTTATTTTTTACAATGTTGGCCAGACATGATATGCAAATTATGAAGTAGAAACTGTTGAGTGGAGTTTGCCAAACTAATGTAATGCTTGGAATTGTTCTGAAAGCTTCCTTTGTGATATTATTTGCCCTGGATTTCCCATATGAAACACAGAATTTGGGTTTCCTCCACCTTCAGTTCTTAACTGCACTCTCTTCCCAACCCCATCAGATGAGAGCAGTTGTAAATGGATTCAGGATCTCCCTCTGGATGTGCTTTTGACCTGAGATAAGTTCTGTAACTTTTCTGCCACAAATTGTTTATCTCCTAAAGTGAATGATGTTTCTGTGGTAGCACAAAGGTTGGTATACTGCACTATTTTATCTTTTTTAAGATCTTCACATTTGCAGAGGCAAAAGTAGGGCAAATGCTCTGTTCCTCTCTGTGATGGGTACTCATGTTCTCCCTCTTCTGTCCTCTAATGGAATTTGAAGCTGAAGAGTCCACTGTGGTTGTTTAATTTGACTTTCTTCATAACACAGCAGGATCTGTGTTATTGATTCCTGCATCAGGCCCTGACTTGTGGTTAGGCTGAAGGAAGTATTTTACACGTAATCTATTAAAAGCACTGTAAGGCTTGAGAGGGTTAAATCCTTGCCAAGGCTCTCAAGCAGCTCATTCTCAAAACGGGTCCTGTGTGTACAAGCATTTCACCTCTCATCCACTAAATGGTTTCCCATCAGCTTCTCACAGTTTCAGAGGAGCTTATATTTTTGCTTTATATCTGATTGTCTTCTCCTGTCCCTTCTCATCAGCTGCATAATTCCAAATAGTGTCCACAGAGGTAGTAAGACTAGAAATAAGCCTCATGACTCATGGAAGAAACTGAGGAAAGTGCCCTGAAAGCCTTTCTTTCATCTCTCAAGTCCAAGTTTCTGCTCAGGACACAGCCTTTTACACACACCAGTGTCACACCTGGTGCTCAGATGCTTTCAAGCTTCTTCAAGTGGAGTGCTGGGAAACCAGAACGGTCTGAAATGTTTCATGGACTTCTGTCCTCTGTTTTCTTACCAGCAGGGGTGCAGAGAAGAAAATATTCACCACCACATCATAATTTAACAAAAACAGGAGAATTGTCCTTCTCCACCTGGATTTACACAGGATCTGGATTCTGCAGGTCTATAAACCCGATCATATTTCTAAGAGGGAATTATCCCAGATTAGAGGGAAGGCAATGGTGGTGTTTGTCCTTCCTGGTGACATGTGGCCTCACACTCAAATGTCCAGGCCCTCCCATCACACTGGACAGCTGCTGGGGACTGTCCTCAGACTGGCTGGCAGCCAGGCAGGAGCCTGTGGGAATGCAGGGAGAGGCACCTGCTCCAAGCCCCTGAGACAGCAGGGCAGGAAGAGCTAATATGGGCCCCCTTAATCCTGGGTGCTGCCCTGCCTGCTCCCAGTCAGATACCATTACTGGCAAGTCAAACAAAGTCTGAAGAGGGGCTGTCCCAGGTCTGACTGCAAACTGAGCTGGCTGCAGATCCCTCCCTTCACCCCCATGCCCAGGGCAGATGCTGAGGGTGAGGGGATGGTGCCTGCTGAGCTCTGCTAAACTCTGCTCCACAGGTGGCTTTGGGCAGGGGGGTGGCCCCAACCCATGTTTGGAGGGAGCTGAGAAGGTTGAAAGTGTGGGAAAGGAGTGGTTGCTGCAAATCAAGGCTTTGCTCCGCCCTGGCACAGTTCTCGGGGCAGGAGATTGAGATTGGTTCTTCTTCCACTTGGAGCAGAAAACCCGACCCTGGAAGAGCAGATGTTCAGTGGAAGGTCTCAGAAGAAACTCTCCCTGTCTCCAAGCGTTGTTGGATAAGCAGGATTCAGGAGTTCAGCTGCTTTGGGAAGGGGCATTGGCATTGCTGCTGCTCAGCCTCAGCTGGAACTGCCTGATGGTTCCAGCCCTCAGCCAGGGACTGAGGATTTGACCTTTGATGCCTTCCCAAACTGGTGATGCTCAGAGCCCTCTCAGAACACCTCAGCATAGGCAAGGCAACTCCCTAGGAGAGAGCTGAATTTTACTGAGGCCAAAACAGAGAGAAAAAGCTGGAATTGTGTTCAATTGGGCTTTGTTTTTCTAAATAGTCAACATATTCCTCTGCTACTGAATTTTGACATTGCAGTAATTTCACAACTATATGGTGCACTGGATTATAAGGTGCACTTCTGGGTTGTCGGCAAATTTCCAAACTTTGTCCATATATAAGGCGCACCAGACTATAAGGAGCTTTTTTTTTTTTGCAGTGAGGATCTGTGCGCAACGAGGTAATGAATTAGTAACGGAATCATGTGATCGTGGGGTTTATGGCAGGTGCTCAATTTGCAAACATTTTTCACAGATTGGTGTAGCCTTTAAACGCAACCCCAGGTGCCCTCTCCATGCTGTGGGCCCCGGCACTCTTGCCCACCCCAGCGCCGGCTGGCACGGCTGGCGCAGCTCACAGCTGGCGCGGCCCATAGCTGGTGCGGCTCTTGCAGCTCACGGCTCAGCTCGCGGCTCGACTCACGGCTTGGCTTGTGGCTCGTGCTTCCGGGTTGGCAAATTTCCAAACTTTGTCCATATATAAGGTGCACTGGATTATAAGGCGCACTTCCGGGTTTCAATCAAAATTTTAGTCAAAAGGGTGTGCCTTATAGTTGTGAAATTTGTGTATTGTGTATTTTGATATGCCTCATCCATGGAAGTGGGCACGGCTGGTCTGGATGGGGCTCTGAGCACCCTGGGACAGTAGAAGGTGTTCCTGCCCATGGAACAAAGGTGGAATAGGAGGAACTTTAAGTTTTCTTCCAACTCAAACCATCCTGTGACTAGTCTGTGACATGATCATGATGGATCCTTTCCATCTCAGCAGATTCTATCATTCTGTGATTCATTTCAGTGCAGCCAAATAATTTGGTTGATCTTCCCTTTAATAAAATAATTTTTTAAAAAATTAATTCTTATAGTAATATCAAAGTCCATACAAGATATTTTGAATTTATCAAAACAAATTATTTTGGTGATTTTCCATCAAAAAGCAAGCTGAATTTACAGTCTTGCAAAGTGGCCTAATTTCATTAAGTCAGCCTTTGCTTAAAAGAAAAATAATCTCTAGGCATGTCCTTTAAGCACCCCCAGTACAAATGCCTGTCATGAATGGAAAACAGAGAAAATCTATGGAGAGCACTGGGATGTCAGAGTCTCCTTTGGAAACCCTTTCAGACAGGTCTGGCAGTACGGCCTGACTATGTCACTGGGAATTTAATGGGAATCTTTGTGAAACAAGCACAACTGATTGCTCTGTACAACTTGTGCAGTCTTTCATTGGCAAAACCTGTCAGAAGGATGGGGTTTGGAGTACAAAGAAAGGTAACTACAGGAGTTTGATCACATCCTCTTGAGTGATGAGATGTGACATTATTCCTCACTGGTTTAGATCAGTGGCTCCCAAACCTTGACACAAAGTACACAGAAGTGGTGTCTTTTTCTCCCCTGTATCATTAAGAGAGCATTTGATCCTATAGATAGAAGTGGTAATTGACTATATTTAAAGATAACTCAATGTAATGCCTTCTGAAAAGAAAAACGTTATTAAGAAAGTTGTCAATCATAGAGTTGATGCCTTTTTTAATATAGTCTGAAAGTGTTATAATTTTAATACCCCAGAGGCCAAAGCAAATTATCAAGCTGAAATTAGAGATCAGCAATTTTCAATTTCTCTCTCATCTCTTACATTTCATCTTCCACCTTCATCTGCAGAAGAAAAGGAGGAAAAATAGTATTTGGGGAAGTACAGAGGCCTGGCTGAGATGATATCCTGCCTTGAAGCTATGTGCTGACCTCATGAGTGCCCGGGGCAAGAGTGTGATTAGAGCTTTGATAGATCAGCACATTCCCGAGGGACAGGGAGCTGAGAGAGAGCCAGCAGCAGGAGTGTGCAGCTGAGGAGTCAGGCACCCAAGGTTCAGCCTGTTCAGAAAATCCCCTTCCTCGATGTAACTTTAATACCGGCTGAGGTGCCCTGGAGTCACAGCATGGGGGTTGTGCTTTACAGCTCATCGTGCTTCAGTGAAAACGCTTTTTCCAGTCTTAGGTAGTTGGATTTTTATTGTTGAGGGCTGGGTGTGCAGAGGTGTACGTGGAGTTCAGGCTCCTAACTATAAAGGTGCCATCCTGAAAACCCCTTTTAGGCAGAGTCCAACCTTAAGTGCTCTGAAACTCTAAAAGCACCAGGGTTTGTACTATAATGGTTCCATGGTGTTCCTGCCAGTGCACAAAACCGCTGTGTGAAGGGACCAGGCTGCCATGCACAGAAGCTGGGCCAGGACCCCCAAAATGCCAGCTCCTCTGCCAGAGGGACTTTATCCCTGAGATATTCAGTGCAGCCTATCTGCTGAGAAAAGAGCTCCACACAACAGAACACGGTGGCTGGGGGTTTCTTTTCAAAGACAGTTGTGCACAGAGGAGCTCTGCCCTTGGACACACAATTCTTGGGTCTGGATTAGTTATTCAGGGCATTTTCAAGGTGGAGTTTCATTTCTAAACTAAGAATATTAAATCACCACAATCTCTTCAGAAGCTGCAGAAGTCTCTCAGCCCTGAGACTGCAGTTTTCTGGTGGGAAATTTTCCAGCTGAAAATATGTCTTATATGGAAAAGGAGGAGACAGCACAGAAATTCCTCTAAGACACCAAAAAGGAGAAAGACCTTGCTCTGGCCCCATTTGGCAGAACTAGTTTTAAAGAAGGAGACTGACTCATAACCCCTCTGCTAACAGGATCACTCAAAAACTGGAGAAGGTTGGGCCTTTTCTGCCTGGCAGCACTGCTGGAACAGGACAGGTGGGCTGGTACCACTATGGGTGAGCAGTGGCAGAAGCACTTCCAAGAGCACTAAGAAGGGTCTTGGACTGGCATCAGTCCAACTGGTAACCACCTGTGGTGTCCTGGCACGTCTGCATCTTGTTCTCCTCAGAACCTGGGCAGTACGGAAGCAGGACTCCAGCGCTTCTTGCATTGGAAATCTTTTCCCATGAAAGATGGGCCTGGTGCTGTAAAAGGAGGTTATTGCCTTTGTGTCCTGGTCTTTCCTTCTCAGACCCAAGACGTGCATTTTCTGGGGGAGGGATTGGGGCTCAGAGTAATTGAAATAGGAACAGTATTCCTCATGAACTCTGGGCTAGATGAGGGAATGAAATTCTCTGTAGTGAAAACATTATGCTCCCACCATAATCTACTGAAACAGTCTTCATTTCCCTGGTGTAGGAAAGTTGTCTGCTCTTATTGCATTTAGCTTGAAATCAGAGCTCTCAAGCTGTTTGATGCTGGGCAGTGTTTCTGCCTTGTGCTGTCATAATAAATGCCCCAGATCCATCATAAAAGCAGTTCCTTTGTCACAGGGGACAACTGGAAACTGCAGGAGAGTTGTGGGGCAGTAATGGAGATTTATTTCTTTTGCAAAGGAATTGGATTATCATTTTGTGGAGAGTTATTTTACCTTTCCCCTATCCATTCAAGTCGGACCAGTTACTGCCACTGTATGAAATGTTTCAAGGCAGGGAGGAGCCCAGCCCTGCCACCTGTCAGGCTCCCCTTGGCAGAAGAGGTTATTTCAGATAATTTAGAGAGCCTGTCCAGCAGCACATCCTCAGGATGGCCCTTATCCAAACAGCTCTCGATTCACATGGTTCTGACCTCCATCAGGATGTTCCTTTATTGGGTCCTATTTTACTGTGGTAGGACTTGCTCACTTCTAATCCAGCTCCATAATTTCTGGGCCTTTATATGTCCAGAGGTGAAGCAGGTTATAAAATACTTTCAAGGATATTTTTTATTATGTTTTGTCTAAGACAAGCAAGTCCTCCTTTTTACTGTTTGCCAGACAACTACAGAAATTACTTCTGTGCTTGCACTCAGGGAGCGTAAATCACATGTACTCCGTGTGTACACTGTGTGTGTGCTGTGTGCAAACCACATGTAAACCTCATGTAAACTTCATGTACACCACTTGTACACTGTGCATACACTGCATATAAACCGTGTGTAAACCACTTATATACCGTGTGTACACCGCGTGTAAACCGCGTGTAAACCGCTTGTGTGCTGTGTGTACATCGCATGTAAACCGCTTGTATACCGCGTGTAAACCACGTGTAAACTACTCCGGCCCCGCTTCGCGCTCTGTCCATGGTGCTGAAACCGCCCCCCGGGTCCGCTGCCGGAGCCGGCAGTGTCTCCAGGAAAAGTCGCTGCCGGGAGGCTGTGGAAAGGTTCGGTGGGACGAGGGTGTCTGGCTGTCTGGATCGCTGTGGTATGAGGTGCACAGATGTCAGCAGAGAGCCTGTGGTATGGAAGGGGTTGCAGGAGCTGGCCCTGTGGTCCTTAGAGGTGACTTTATCGAGCCAAGAGGGAAGGTGAAATGCAGGGGTCCAAACCCTGGTGTTGCTCAGGGATATGAAACACAGGTTGCTATGTTTAAGAAAATATAGAGGTTTTCAGCTTTAAGAGTTTCTTGCTGGCAATTCTCACTAGTGCTGGAGCACTGACTTGAAAAAAAAAAAAAGTAAAAAAATACGTTTAGGCAAGTCTGGAAGCCTCTCCCCAACACCTCAGAGTGGAGATTTGTGAGCTAAATGTTTCCACTGAAGAAATGCTGGGTGTCTGCATAAGACTGGGTGAGTGCAGGAGACGGGAAGTGTGGGTCACTGCCAACTCCAGTGTGGAACACCACTGCAATGAATGGAACTATTTGTTTAAGTGCTTCGTCAAACTAATTGCTCTCATTGATTTTTTGGCAAGCAGGGTGTGTAGTTTGAAGCCTTTGAGCTGGGTTGTGCTGTCGAGCAGAGAGGATCCTGGGCAGAAAATGAGGCAGAAGCTGTTCTGCAGCTACAACCAGGATGTTCTTATTATCATAACTGTGTTTTCTGTCTGCCAGGGATTTGTGCAAAAGATGATAATGTGGGAGGGTTGTGCAACCCAGAGAGAACAGACACTGGTGAGCCCTTGAGTCAAGGGACTGTGAGCAAACAGCAACTGGTTCCTGCAGTGATGGGTGAAGGTAGAAGAGGCAAGAGGACTCTCTCTCATGTTGGTGTTCAACACTCCTTCAGTGGAGCCGTGGAGAAGCACAGTGAGAGAGGATGAGAAGTTTATGCCTTATGAGGTTCCCAGCCTTTGGCTCCACAGTTTCTGAGCCCATGCAAGAGGCCAAACCTCCTCCCACTTCTCAGCAGCAGGAGGAGCTCAGCAATGGCAGTGTTAGTCTGGGACCTCCTCTGTGATAACCATAACCTGGCATATCCTCATGAAACCTTTGCTGCAAATTTTGGTTGGTTTGTTTCAATTAAATTTGAAGGGATCATTTTAAGATGGTTCAAAGCATCTGGAATCTGACATGATGCTTTTTACACTTGACCTGAGCACTGGCCGCTTCAGTCCTACAGACCTTGTGCTGATTTGTGTTCCTGACTGGGATAACCCCAGTGCTCAGGTGTGTTCCTTGTGTATGATGAGAAATAGGCACGTCCTCATTCCAACCATGGCTGCCTTGCTGTCTTTCTAGAGGGGGTAAGGGCTGCCCCCCATAAATTCCTGCCCATTCTTGGCTCTGGATTGCTTTCTGAAGGCTCTTGTCCATTGACAGGGAAATGATCCCAGAGTGAGTTGGTTCTTAAGCTCCAATTTAAATAATTCTTCCTCAAACTCTATTTATTGTCAATGTCCCTAGAGCTGATACAGCTAGTTTCCATGCCAGGGTTGGCTAATTGGTTCTCAGGTACCTCTGCAAATCATGCCTTCACTGGACCCATCGCCTTCTGACCCCCTCTCTATGATCTCTTTCGTGTATTTTGTCTGACTTTGAGCCACTGAAGCCAAGATCCCTTTACTTAAGAGCATAAAGAGACCCATCCACAAACATTACCAGCATCCACAGGGGATTTTTAATGTTTTGGGGGATCATCCAGTTATGTTATGAGGGTAACAGGCACTTCTTGCCCTGCATTTCAGCATTTCTATCTGGTCCTCACATTGTTATTAAGCTGTCTGCTCCTCAGGTTTTACACATCACCACCTGAAAGGTCTGAGATCAGATAACCTGGGATAACAGGATGATATGAATTAATCAAAATCTTGACAAATAAGGATACAAGTTGTTATTTCTTAGTAACTTTACTCTCCATGGTAAATGCTGGTTGTGGGGCCAAATATGGAAAGGGAAGGGTTTGTAAAAAATTTGAAAAGCTGCCAGGAGATCTCTCTGTGTGGAAAATGCTCCTCTGCCTAGAAAATACTGTGAAACAGTTTTAGCTACTTAAGAAGCAAAATTAGAAATCTGGACTGGAGTGACTGCAGCCAGGAATGTGAAAACGTCAACCACCTTTACAGCTGGGGAGCAGAGAATTGTCTATGTGCTCTGTATTAAATTGCATTTTAATCCACTATCAGCCCCCTCTGGATCTCTAGGGGATGACTTGTGGAATTCAGGGAGGCTCCGAAGATGCAGATATTCCTTCATAGTTTATTATTCCACCAGCTCCAAATTTCAGAGGGACCTCAGCACAGGAGGTCCTTAAACAATTAAACATTTTCCCATTCACATAAACATGGATGGTATAATGGAATATTGTCCACGTTTACGTTATGCAAATTCATAGTCACAGACAAAACTATAAAATCTAAAACCATAAGAAACATTTACATCACACTCCTGATGCCTCAGTCACTATATTTTTCTCAGG
This sequence comes from Sialia sialis, assembly GCA_009812075.1. Classification (NCBI taxonomy): domain Eukaryota; kingdom Metazoa; phylum Chordata; class Aves; order Passeriformes; family Turdidae; genus Sialia; species Sialia sialis. The sequence continues at coordinate 344,663 of VRYO01002184.1, read as the reverse complement.
TACCTTGGTATGAGCAGACTAGAGAGAAATGACCTGTCCTCTTATAAGAATATTTAGTGCCAACCAAAAAATGTTCTGAGACTGGATGGGAAGGTCAAAATCTCAATCCAAGACATCTGAAAACAAGTAACTTTACTTTTCTTTTGTTACAAACCATTTTAAAATGGAATTCTTTGAATAGTGAAAATGTGAGTTGAAACACTGAATTTCTCTTTCAAAAGGCTAAAGCATAATTTAGCAAGAAAGGTGGTGAAATGCATAATTTCCTATGAAAAGTTCAAATCTATGACTGCATTTTCCAAATTAAAAAAAAAAACAAACAAAAAAACAACAACAAAACCAGCTAAACTAATGGCAGACAAGGTCAACACTTGTATATGTCACACATCCAAGGCCAAACAGGAAGATTCTAGGGAAATGTAGTTTAAAACAAATGTGTAAGAACTGCACATTTGCTGTGTTTAATGAAATATAGAAGCTTTCAGCTTTTTAGGTTTCTGGCTGACATCTCTCACTTGCAGTGAGGGCAAAAAAAGGGAAGAAATTATGTCTACTAAAATATATGCATTAATTAGAATTATTTCTGAAGTTCCTTCCATGGTGACTATGTGGAGGTTTTGCCTCCTGCTCTCACTGTAGTTGGCAGTGTTGTGACAAACCCCTCTGCTGTGTGCTGGGGGCAGGATTTTCTCTCTCTCAGGGTGATCTGTGCCACGCCAGCAGCAGAGCTGACATTTCCTGTATGAACCCAGCAGATCCTTTCCTTGCTCTCCTCTGATCTCCACAGACTGAGATGTGGACAGGAGAGCTGAGAGTAGCTCAGGAGGGCTGTGAACATCCCAGCACAACATTCCCCATGCTGGCATTGCAAAACCAGTTGGGATTTGTACAAACCAGCGTGGAAAGCAGAGCAGTTCTGAGGGGCACAAACAAGGGCTGACTGGACCTAAAAGCTGCCAGCACAAACAGAGGTGTGTGCAGGGGCTGGCTGAGTTTAGTTCTGCTCACTGAGCACCTTGTGAATCAATCCCCTACTCCCAGAATGGTTTGGGTTGGAAGGGACCTCTGGAGATGACCTGGTCCAATCCCCCCTGGCCAGGCAGGGGTCATCCAGAGCCGGTGGCACAGGAACACATCCAAGTGGCAGTGGAATGTCTCCAGAGAGGGACACTCCACGCCCTCCTTGGGCAAATGTTCCAGGGCTCTGGCCACCCTCCATGCAAAGAAGTTCTTCATGTTGAAGTGGAATTTCATGTGTTATGGTTTATGGCTATTGCTCCTTGTCCTGTCACTGGGCACCACTGAGAAGAGTCTGACACCATCCTCAGACATCCCCTGCAGATATTTGTATGGATGTATTTTATTAGTACATATTTGCGTGTTGAGATGAAAATTACAGTAATTTCACAATTATAAGCCGCATCTGATTATAAGCCACACCTCCCAGCAGCCGGGTAGAGAACGAGATTTGTCCATATATAAGCCACACCTGAATATGAGCCGCACCCTTTAAATTTTTTTTTATTATTATTTTTTATTATTTTTTTTTAAGTGAGGATCCATGTGTAACAAAGTAACAAATTACTAACAGAATCGCTGCCGGCTGGTTTGGTGTCAGGTGCTCAAGTTGAAAACAGTTTTCATAGACCAGCAAAGCCCTTAAAGGCAGCTCCAGGCACCCTCCCCGGCCGGCTCTCACTTCCGGGTTGGCATTTCACTCGGATTTGTTAATAGATAAGCCATACCTGAATATAAGCCGCACTACTGGGTTAGGCTGGATTCTTCAATGAAAAAGGTGCGGCTTATATTCGTGAAATTACTGTAGTTTTCATTCATCCCTTCCTGAATGAGCCTAGGCCTAGTTGGAGCTGGTCTGTGGTGTTGTGAAGAGTGAATGTTTGCCAGAGGTGCTTAGAGTGATTTGTGATGGATTTGTTGTGGATAAAAAAAGGTTTATCTCCTTGTATGAGAAAATGAGGGAAAATGTATCACAGACTTTGTAATAGTGCTGTGACTTGTGTCCCCTCTCAGTCCCACACCCAGTGCTCAGAGCAGCACCAAGGAGTCTTTTTACAGGGGAAAAAAGAAAAAGTGATTAAGCAGCCCATTTACCAAAAAGCCATCCATAAAACACTGCCTCTCCAAAGCTAATAGTGCTGTTTGCTATGTCAGAAGCAGCTAATAATGGCCATATTTGTTTGAGTCATAAAACCTCTTCTGCTGGTGCTTGATAATGGAGTGTGTTACATGTTCAATTAACCAAACTAATCAAATGTGCTGAGGAGAAGTACAATGAGAACAACGACCTGATCTGTGCAATTCTTTGTTGGGCACAGCAGTTGTTTTTCATGTGATTTTCTTGTAGTCCTTTTGAGCAGATTTCCCAGTGATATGCTAACAAATCCTTGACCAATTAAGGCAGGTTTGTGGCTGGATAAGTTAGAAAGGCTCCCTGGGGACAACTTACAACTGTATTCACCCTCCACTATCACTTCAAGGTGCAGTGCAGGGGACAGACTTATCTCCTTCTGGGCAGTGTATGGACCTTGGGGACAGAAATTAAACATGCCAAATCAACAGCTAAGCACAAAACCTGAGTTGTGAGGGAGGCAGAGGTGATGTCCAAACATCACAGCATGAGAAAAACTCACCAGGGGTCGAGGATGGCGCCCAGATCCTCTGCTCCCAAATGCAGTAACTTGTAGCTTTATTATCCCTATGGGACTGTGTCCCTTGCTTGGCCTCCTTTGGGCTGGAAGAGGTCCAGCAGTACATTGGTTGCCCAGGACTTGCCCAGAGCCCAAGGCACCTGGAGATCCAGGCACAGCAGACTCTGGGAAGCAGGAATGATGACGACAAGCACAGCCTGCATTAACTGTCTGGTGAGGAGCAGCTCTGAGAGCATCTGTGCTCTGAGAGCAGAAGTGCTTTGTTTTTCTGTGGGAAGAGGGGAGCAGCTTTTTGGGGGTGACACAGACCTGGTGATACCAATTCCACAGATAAAATCAATCTTGGATTTAGGAAAAGGCCACAGCATGTCAAGAGAGGCAAGGTCACATTTCTGCAGGTGATCTGTTAATGAAGTGATCAGCTGTGCATGCTGGGAACTGAAGTGGTCCAGGAGATTCTTGGGCAGGCCTGGGAAAGCACAGCTTTGCCTCTCCTGCTCCTGAACATCTAAGGAACCTCTGGGTTGACTGGGATGCCAGAAGTGAGTGTCAGTAGACTTGCATTTATTAGACAGAGACAAATTTTATGGGTCTGCAAATAGGGAAAGGTTTAAAACCACTGCTTTAGATCAAAAGTGCTTCTCAAGAAGTTGCTTTTTTCTGCCACTAAGTGGCTCCAGATGTTGAAATATTCAACAAAATTCCTTTTTTCTATTTTTTTTTTCTTGACACACTGAGTTTCCCAAGGTCAATCTGAAGCAAAGAAATCCCAGTACTTTCCTCCTCTGAAAAAACACCCAATTGCAACATTAAATATTAACTGATAGAAGAGCTTGATTTTTAGCTTTAGATTATTTTGATTTTTTGAATTGTTTTCTTTTTCTTAGAACATGAGTTTACTCTACACTTGAGGGACATGGAAGTTTATGGGCATAGTGGGAAGAACTCCTGAGCTTTGAGAGTGGAGCTCCAGATCTTTATTTACTCTCAGTAAGGGACAGAATGCTGGTGGCCTTCATGAATATCCCAACTTCAGCCTTTACTCTGTCCCACTGTGTCTCTTTCTGTTGCTGAACTTCTTCCCTACTCCTTCTCTCCAGGTGGGTGACACTCATCTGGGAGTCCAGGCTGGATTTTGGGCGACAGACTCAAAGGCTGGTGGAATTCCTCTCTCCATACAGATGCACAGTGGGAAGAACAGATGGTCACCATGCAGAAATGCTCCTTCCTCTCTGTAGTGCTGGGAAGTGCAGCCAGCACAGCTGCAGTGGGGATTATTTGTGCCTGGATGGCTACATCCTTCTTCAGCATTTGGAAGTCGATCAAAATTATATAAACCTCTGCAGTAACATTCATGTATTAGATGTTCTCATGTACCAGGGATGGTTATGTTCCTCTGGGTCCTCAGGAAAGCCCTGCTTGGTCAGTGCTTAAAAACCCTTTTACTGCAAAAAGTCCCTCCAAAAGTCAGATATTTCTTTCCTGCTCCACTGAAGCACAACCATCCCAGCTGCCACCAAGCTCCAGTTATTTCATTTTTCCTGCCCCCAGAATAAAGCTGCCCTGAAAGCACCATTTCCATGAATCATTTTTTTGTCACCAACTGCCATTTTTTTCTTTATTTGGGACATTTGCCCCCAGGTCTGTTCCAAATACCTCTGGCTTCTTGGGTTTGCTTCACAGTGGACAGAGATATTTCGGTGCTTGGCTATGGGGTGCTGCCTGGGTCCCAGTGCTGGAGGCTGGGTGCTGTGGAACCCAGAGTGCCAGAGCTGGAATGTGTTCTCTTGCCTTTCACATCCATGGTGAGCTGAGCACAGGGCACAGAGGGGGAGGTGGAAGGGAAGGGGAGGGCCTGGGATGAAATATTTGGCTGCCAAGCCCTTGTGTTTTCCAGAAAGCAGAAGATCTTTTCATTTGTTCTGTTTGACTGTTTGTGCCTTTAGTATCTGCCAGGCCCTCTGGAGAGCAGCAGTAAATGTGCTGCCTAGGGCAAGCTTTGATGGACAAATCCTTCTTTCTCTCTCTTCCCTGTGCCATCAGAAAGTCCCAAATCCATGTCTCTTCCTGAAAGGCAGCGCTGCCCAGCACTCGAGTGATGGATCAGAGCCTCAGAGTGTGGATGTTGGATGTTTGCTGGATCTTGTAACCCCACTGCAATCAGTCACAGGCTGGTGAGTCACAGGCGGGACAGAGCTGCTGGAATTGGAGATCTCTCAAATTGGCACGGGAGCAGCCCCTGGAGTCTTCCTCCCTGCACATCCAAGGCTGTGAGCTGGGAAGGGATGTTCGAGGAAATGTTTCAAGGGCTGTGTCTGGACATTCATCCGTGGGGTTTTGAGGGTGGGAGGAGGTCCCATGCCAGGGAGAGCAGGGCACAGGGAGCTTTGGTGGGCCATGAAGTCTCATGCTGGGTTCAAGCCCAGTCTGTTGTAATTTGCACCAGCTGCCACGGAGCAAACCAGCACAGGTACCCACTGCAGCCAGCAGATGCCTTAATCCTCTTTTCCTAAGAAGCTTAGAGCCTTTTGAGATCCCAGAAGTGTTTTCCTTTATGAAGCAGCACAAGCCCTACTTCTCTTTGAAACCAGGATAAAATACACCATGAAATGTGGAGTGGAAGCAAGATCAGCCTTGATTTTTCTGAGCTGGACAGGTCAAGTGGCTTGGGCCAAGTTGTGTTTTTTCCCAGTGAACTCCAGCCTCTGGAGCCATGTCCCAACTCATCAGGTTAGTGTAGTCAGTGGGTTCTTTCTTTCTGCTTTAATGGATTTGAACCAGCCAAATGCAAATTATTCTTTTGGGAGTTTTTTCTTCCAATACAGAAAACCAGAGGAATGAGGAATTCAGTTGAAAGAAAATACAGAAAATGTTTAATTTTAGGTGTTAAGCAATAGTACTAACTTCAAAACATTTGCAGAGAAGTTATTTTCCTGTTGAAAAGCTGTTTTCCTCAATCACCCATACTTTATGTAATTTCAACCAGCTTTCCCTCTCAGGCAGAAAACAAACCAGGAGAAATAATATATTCCAGCTGGAATAATTGTTTTTATTGTTTATTCTGCATTTTCCCAACTCCCACAGGAGTACGGAGACATTTCAAGGCTTTCTTGGACTTTGTACACCTTCTAGGCCTGTGCCCAGGTGTGGAACAGGGCTGGCATCAGCGAGGTGAGGCTTGGGTCCCTGCTGCTCCCAGCCACTCCACACTGCCTGCCTGTGACACCCCTGGCAAAGCTCCCACGTGCCCTTCTGTCCTCTTCTGCTGGAAGGGGGTTTAGGAAAGATGGAGAAAACAGAGAGAAGGAAGTACAGGTAGTTTGAGGCTGTAGATGGCAAAGGACGAGGCTGAACAGGGCAGAAAAGGCAGCAGAGCCTCTCTTACAGCTCAGCATGGGGAAAGCATCACTCAGCAGGTTGAAATCATAAGCAAATAGTTTTTCTTCCCTCCCTGTGCTGTTAAATTGTGGAACTCTCAGTTGCTGGAGCTTGTGGGGGACAAAACTAAAAAGAAGAGAAAAAAGGAAAGAGCAAATTAATGAGAGACAACTTCAGTGGGAACTGCTGCTGCTCGGGAGCTCAGGTGCGAGTCCCTCAGTGCAGCTGCTGCACCAATCCTGCCTTGCACTGCTTTGTTTCCCAAGGTAGCTCCTGAGGATTACTCTGGGAAATGATTGTAGAGAAATGGATTTGTCTTCTTCCCTTGAATGGCAATTCCTGCATTGTTTGACTGAAACCATGCTGTAGGTTAAATCATAGATTTTGGAAAAGCATTTCTGAACCTCTTCCAGCTATTCCTTATCTGACAATAGCTCGATGAAGAGCTCAGAAAAATCCTATATTCACAAAAGGTTTTTCTCCCCCTGGGGAGCTCAGGAATTTCTCCTCTAAAAAATGCATCACCACATCCTTGGGCCAGACTTTCATCCTGGCTCCCTGCAAATCCTGAGCTGGAATCAGCCTACACTGAATGTGGTGCTGCCATGTAATTTTTGAAGTGTGTTTATGTTTCTGTGGTGTTCCTTATATGAATATATGGAGCTATTCAACTGGAAAACAGACATGAAAGTAAAGACTGTGCCCCTGGATAAAACACTTGACACCAAACTCTCAAGGGTTCTTGGAGGATTAGGACAGAGACACTGGCACAGAATGTGAAGCCCTAGTAAACGCTTTCCTTTTTTTTTTTTTCCCCTATTTTTCTGTGACACTAAAGAAAGGCAGAACCACAAAGTGGTTAAGAAGTGAGAAAACAAAAGAATTTTGGCTGGATAAAAAAGAGTTTGTGCCAAGCCCTGTCCCAGGGTGATCCCTGTTGGGTGGTTCTGTTTGGAGATGTTAAAGCTGGTCCAGCACTCCAGGAATGTGAGTGAGCCCTTGGTGGAAGGTATGGGAATATAAAGTGTATTTTGTCCTCTTGATGCATAAATCCCAGTGTCCCGTGGTGTAAAGCAAGCTTGTCAGCAAATCACTGAGTAGCCAGCACTGGAAGGGACCTCATCCATCCCCCACCCCTGGCCAGGAAAGGGTCACCCAGAGCCGGTGGCACAGGAACACATCCAAGTGGCAGTGCAATGTCTCCAGAGAGGGACACTCCACGCCCTCCGTGGGCAAATGTTCCAGGGCTCTGGCCACTCTCCATGCAAAGAAGTTCTTCTTCATGTTGAGGTGGAATTTCATGTGTTATGGTTCATGGCTATTGCTCTTTGACCTTCATCTCTGCCTGCAAGTTCCTGAAGGGAAAAGCCATGGAGTTGGCTTGACCAGACCTCAGCTCATAAATTCCTCTTTGCCTAGTGTGGTCTGGAATAGCAGTTGCAGCTCTGTCTTAGGAGAGGACAAGGCTAAGATGTGATTCTTCAGGAGGTGTGCACAGGAAAAGGATGAAATCGAGGCTTTCTCCTTCCAGTTTGTGCCCCAGCTTTGTGGGCACTCACACGAAACCTCCTCTCTTGGGGCATGAGGAGGGTTTTCCCCAGCTCTGGGTGTCTCTTGCTGAATTCTGGTTCCAAGGGTGATGGGGATGGACACACACTGTCCTGGGACATGGATGCAGACAGGATGTGCATTTTGTGCTGAGATGCCAGCAGTGTCTGGGATTCCTGGAGGTGATTGTGGAAGGGGCTGATGTGTGGCAGCTGAGAAAGGTTAAACCAGGATTACTGCACTGGGGTTCCCCTTCCTTTTAGGGCCTTTCTGCATCACTGTCACCTTCAAACAACAACCATCTCTGCTTTTCCAGTGCTGTGTGTGGGCAGATCTGTGGCAGCCTTGTGTCTTTTAACAGTTCAAGAAAAAAAGAAGGAAACATTAAAGCTTCTTTCCCACTTTGAAACCTGCCCAAACGTGCCTGCTCTGAACCAGAGGTGGCATCACTGCTGTCCAGGGGAAAAGGCTGGCTCCTTGTCACACTTCCTACCCACAGAGCTGGGAGTTGATCCGTGCCTTTAACAGCAGGGAGTTTTCCTGTTCACTTCAGTGGGAGCTGGTTCAGGCCCTGAACTAGATGATGGGAGGGAGCGGATGAATCTCTTGCAAAAACATCTTTGCTCTGACTTGTTTACTGGGTATAGGGGAATTACTAATGTTGGGTTTGCAACACGTGGACTGAATAACTGCCCTCTTTGCTCAAACTTCCCTCATAACTACAGTCTTCTTCATGGAGTTCTTTAGGATATCTCGAGAGACTCGTAAATTCTTGCCACCTACAAAAAAAATGGTCAAAACAACCCTATGATATTAGTGACATTTTAGTTTGAATAACTCACATTTATTAGGCTTTTGTTTAAAACAAATTCCTGAAAACATAGATGTGACTGTGTCCTTCTGTGTAGATGATCCCTCTGGGTTTCTAGGGAAGAAAATCAAAGTGGGTTTTGCAAGGTTTCTGACCCAGGAAGCTGCCTGTGCCAAAGCTCTGGAGTTGTTTTCCCAGTGCTGTAGGAGTGACCTTCATCAAGACATCTCATCTCTGCAATCTCTCCCGGGTGGGAACAGCATGTTCATCCTCCCACAGACAACAGAACTGATGGTAAGCATCAGTTCTCAAGCAGGAAATGCTCTCTGGAATTCCAGCATTACTGTGTTGCCCTCTTTTCCTGGTTTTAAATTTGTCTTTCTGTCAAATAACACACTTGAAGGGAGGGAGAATCAGTACAAGGGCATTTGGCTGTTGGGTTCAGTCTCAGCCCCCCACTCACTGCAGTGCTGCTGGACCAAGCCTGCAAGGAGAAGCCTCCAAAAGCCTTGCAAACCTGGGAAGTTTACCTGTGAGTTTAATCTGGGAAGCAATGTAAACCTAACCTACAAGTGCTGTGCAGCCATTCTGAAGGGTCTTAACAGGCTGGAGACATGAGCAGAGTGGAATCGTCTGAAATTCAGCAGAGGCAAATGCAGGGTCCTGCACCAGGGTAGGAATAACCCCAGGCACCAGCACAGGCTGGGTGTGACCTGCAGGAGCAGCTCTGGGGAAAAGGAGCTGGGGGTCCTGGGGCACAACGAGCTGCCCCTGACCAGCAGAATGTCCTGGGGCAAGACCAGCAGTGGGATCGTGGGCTGCAGGGGGAAGGAGGGAGTGTCCTGTCCTTCTCCTTCAGCCTTGGTGCACCCTCACCTGGCTGGAGTGCTGCTCCAGCTCTGGGCTCCCCAGGACAGGAGGGTCCCGGGGCCAGCACAGGCTGCGGAGCTGGGGAAGCACCAGGAGTATCCCCATGCCCAGGAAAGGCCGAGGGAACTGGGGCTGTTGAGCATCCAGAGCAGACAGCTGAGAGGGGATCTTCCCAATGTACAGAAATATCTGAAAGGAGGCGGTGAGAGCCAGGGCTGCGAGCGGCGCCGAGCGATAGGAGCAGAGGAACGGGCAGAGACTGACCCCAGGAATTCCCCCTGCACAGGAGGAAGGACCTCCTCCCTGGGCAGCGTCTGAGCCCTGAACAGATTGTCCAGAGAGGGTGTGGAGTGTCCTCGCTGGGGAAATTCAGAGGCCGAATGGACACACGCCGAACACCTGAGCGGAGCGCTTGTTCCCCGTGCGCTCCCGCGCTCGCTGCCAGAGCGAGCCACGGTTCTGCGGACAGCCTGTCCCGAGAGAGGCACAGCCCGGCCAGGAGGCTGCAGGGCAGGGAAAGGAATCTCGGGATGCCGGAGGGGCCGGCAGAGGGCACCCGGAACGCGGGACATCCCGCCCTGGGGTTAGCACAGCCACATCCTCAGCTCCGTCACCTGCCTGAGCTCGGGTCCTTGCAGTGGCTGCTGCCTCCTGCTTCATCCCGGGAGAGCCCCGGCGCTGCGACTCGGCAGCTGAGTGCACACCTGAGGCAGGAACTGGCAGCATACAGCAGCCAGAAATGTGCTGTCACCAAGCGTTTCAAGGCATGAGCGGGGGTTGGCTTGGATTCACCTATTGGCTAGAAAAAGCTGCTTTTTGTTTGTTTTTAGGCTAGCTTTCTGCCCCTAACTTGTCTCCATATTATAGCTGCTGAGTCTGTGAATTTTTGGCAGAAATATCCAGTTCCACTCTGTCTGAAGCCTTAAATCTCCCAAGTCCCTCTTTATTCCAAATGCAAAGAGGGGAGTAGTTGCAACTAATGTGTGAGAAGTTGGGATTTTTTTTTCTGCTTGAGGGATGGAAAAATCCCTTATGACTCCTGAGCAGCCAGTCCCTGCTCCTAACTGCTGAACATCCTCTGTGCTTCCTTCCAGAAGGAGCCAGGAAAGCCCACAGCCATGGATCTGCATCAGGATTCCTCAGCTGCCTTCAGCACCTTAGCCTGGGACGCTGGATACTCTCTGTGCTGCTTTCATCAACTGTACTGTAGGCTTAGGGTAAAAGCCAGGAATTAAACCAGGCTTTTGGGATGGGGGAGCAGATAAACCCCGCTTCCCCTGCACCAGTCTTCTGGGTGGCTGAAGTCCAGTGCAGGTCTGGTCCCCAGCAGGCAGCACAGAGGTATTTGGAATCTGGGGGATATTTCCTATTAGATTTGTTTAATAGTTTTGAGGTCAGTTAAATATGGAGTGACAAATTAATTCCAACTTAACTACTTCCCTCTTGGTCTCCCTGCTGCTTGTAAGTCCCCTGTTGCCCTGTTAAACAAGAGCAGCTGGCGTCACCAGGGTGGTTTGGCAGCTGTGTGTGTTTGGGTACTGAGACCCTCTGAAGGGTCTGTTCCTCTTGTTGGCAGCTCTGCATGTGCCCCTGTGCCATCTTCCCCAGGAGAAGGGGCAGATGGAAAAATTCACTTACCTGGAGCCAGAGACAATGCTCCCGGAGCCAGGATTTACACCAAAGCCCCTTTGAAAAGGTCAGTACCCATGGGCTTGTCAAAGGGCTCTTAGAGAGACCAGGAAGTGCCAGCTACTGGTGCCCAGCAGGAACCTCACAGGGGATGTGTGCCTGCCCTGCACAGCCTGATCCAGCTCTGGGGTACACATGGCTTCAATCCTTAACCCTCTAGAAACTGGGTCTGTGCACATGAGGGTGCCCCCACTCCCTGGGGCCCCTCTGCTTGAGCAGGGGGTTCATGGCCTGGACATAGGCAGATCCTCAGGCCTTCCTTAGGCAGAAGCATGGGAAGGGCTCCTAGGGTGCTCCTAGGCACATTCTCCAAACCAACACTGCAGACTCTCCCTCTGTCCTAAGGGATATTCCTGTGACCTACCTAGAGGTGTAAAACATGAGGTTTTAAGTCCCTGTGCTCTGCAGACACACCTGTGTATGGAGGTGTGTGCATGTGCATCCCCTGAGTGAGTGTGCTGGCGTGAGGTGTGACAAGAGCAGGTCCTGCTCCTGTCAGGACTTGTCTTTGCAGGGCTTTGTCCAGGTGCTGCTCCCCTGGCTTTGCCAGCAGACTGCAGGGCAAGGACCAGCGGGGTTGGTCTTCAACGAAGGTGTTTTGATCACTTCTTCACTGCACAGAGCAGCTGGGGCACGAGTTCTTGGGGCAGCAGTGGGAAGCAGTGAAACTTTATTGAGCTATTTCGGGTGCCAGATTCAAACAGTTTTGTATTATGACTCAACTGCTCAGTAGAGAAATGATTAGGAGTGGGACAAGGGCTTGGTACTGATTCCCCAGGATCAGTGTATGCCAGGTGGTTCATGAAGTGTTGCTTCACACAGCACTGCTTAATGGTTCTTCCTCCAACAGCATTTCTATTTCCCAGCTTTTCCTTCACTTGTTTGCTTTTCCATAATGTAACGCAGGCATTTCTTACCTGTCATCATCCTGCCAATATCAGCACATACCAAGGACCAAATGTTCAGCAGGAGCAAATGAGACCAGCCCTGACTCTCTATAGAGTCCAGCTCTGTGGAGCTGGATTCTTTCCTTTTATTGAAACAACAGCAACAAACAAACCAACACAAAGAATGCATCTTTTCTGCACTTAAGTTAATTATTTGTGGTCTAAGTCTGGCACTATGAGAGGAAATTAGCCTAGTCCTGATGATTGGGCATTATTAGCACATGAGGTCTGTCTTTTGTTTGCTGGGGCCCTCGCTGGTTTTTTTTAGCACTGTCTCTCTTGGACAGACATGTTGTGGGGGGTTGCATTAATATTTTGGCTTTCTGACTGTGCAGTCTATTCTACGCCACACACTGGAGGCAAAGCTTTGCAGTCTCAGTTGACTGGACTTTGTACAGGCTTTTTCAAAGCTTTCTCCACAGATGCCTTAACGATTCTTGAGTTCCTGTCTGAGTTTTGTGCTGGGATAAATGTGAGAGGGCTTGTCCTCAGATGGTGCAGGCTGGCCTTGCGCCACTGACTGCAGGGAACGAAGCCATTCTGCTCTAGCAGAAGATCTGCTGCTCAAACTTCAAAAGGCCACCCACATGTGAGTGCTGAGCTGGAGGTCTAAATTAGCAAAACCCAGAGTTTTTCCCATGGTTTTCACTCTGAGCCATAAAATTACCCATATTTACTGGAAATCCTCTGGAAGTGCAGAGGGAGCATGTTCAGGTTTGTGAAGCAAAAGAGTATCAGGGAAAGTTTCATCTTCATTTGGATGAAGTGAATGAGTAATGGTTCAATGGTCAAAAGCTTTCAAAATTAGAAATAAGTATAAATTAATGCTTCAAGGAGGGCATTTTGTTTCTTTCTTCTTTTTCTCTTAAGAGGCAGTGCTCATAATCAAAAACCCAAGGGGATTCCTGAGTCCACTGGATTAGGAAAGCTTGGAAAGGAGGAGGCTTTGGAGTACCTAACTGCAGCCTTCCAGTGGCAGAAGAGCTTGCAACAAAATGAACAGGGACAATTTACTAGGGTATGAAGTGCCAGGACAAGCATGAAAAACTGTCAGAGGGAAAGGTTAGTTGGATATAGGAAAAATTTATTCTCCGCAAGGGTGGAGAGGCCCTGGCACAGGGTGCCCAGAGCAGCTGTGGCTGCCCCTGGATCCCTGGCAGTGCCCAAGGCCAGGCTGGACACTGGGGCTGGGAGCAGCTTGGGACAGTGGGAGGTGTCCCTGCCCATGTCAGAGGGGTGAAATGAGATTAACTTTAGAATCCCTCCCAACACAAAGCATTCAATGATCCTGAGATTCTGCCCAGTGCCATCATGGGTTGGTGCCCCTGTGTCTGGATACTCACAGGAAGCTCAGAACAATCCAGGTGTTGGTGTGACTGTGGGACACATGGTGGTGAAGATGAGATGATGCTCCTGAGGAAAGAATAGTGTTGCAGTACTTTTTTAAGGTTATTGTCTTGCAGTTTGCAGTACGAAGCTGTAGAAGGAAGTGCCTTGCACATGGGCAAAATCAGCTTTGAAATAATTTCATTTGTTACAAGTTAAAGAACATTTGAGTGTGATTTTCCAGGGATTCAGTTAAGTGTTAGCTCTGATCTTCTTGCAAGTGGACAGGACAATGGACAGGACAGCATATATCTATTAGCAGCATTGCTGATTTTTAAAGTTTAACATGCATTAACAATACTTTTCCTCTCTCAACTGTAAAATGTTCCCACATCTTCCCCATTCCTATCCCTATCAAAGAGCAGTGGGACATAAAGCCACTGCCTGTTACTGAGAGGGGATTGTGTTTCACAGCTGTGCCACTGCTTTGCATCTCTGAGCAAGAATACGACAAAGTTCACCGGGGCCTCGAGCGCCACGGGGACAGAGGTGCTGCTAATCCAGTCCTGCAACACCTGCAGAGCAGGTGTTCCCCTTCCCCTGGCAGCTTCTCCTGAAGCCAGACAGGCACTGCAAAGCCAGCAGAGCCAAATCCCGGCTCTCTTGGACAGCCCAGGCTGTGCTGCTGTGGTGGGTGTGTGTTTGCTGTGTGACAGCACAGGATCAACGTGGAGCTTGCCGTCAGTGAGGCACAATCCTACAGATTTTTCCCCTGCAGGAAATCCAATACATTTTCTCCTGTTTATCAACACGGTTCACTCTGAGAGAGCCTGGAGTCTGTGGCCAGCAATTAATGCCACTTAAAAGCTTTTCAGTGGGATAATTGTCTGTTGTTCTGCAGGCATCACTCTCATTCAGATGCTAATGGTGTCAGGGGCAGCGGCCATTCCCACATTGGGGACCAGGTATGCCCCGCTCCCCTCGCTTTGGGAAGATGCTTAATGGGTCTATTGTCCCTGAACAAGGGCAGCAGGGAAAACCCCCTGTCCCTGAGGAAGCCGTGGAAATAATCCTCATCAGTCTGTGTCACTTGGGCTCAAAAGGCAATAGGGTGGACACAAAAAGGAAAGGGACATCCAGCACAATGGGGGTGGAAGTCAAGGTGTCTCTGTTGGGGAACTCCCAAGAGAGCTGTGCCAGGCTCACGAGCAGAGACCGCAGCTCTGTGAAAACCCGGGGGTGTTTCCAGCCATTCTCGGATTTCACCCATTGGTGCTGGTTGTGTTTCTTTAGGCGTAGTTACATTTTTTTTGGAGATCAGGTTTACACGGACAGAGTAAGAGTCCTCAGCTCTCTGATCAGGACCCCACCATGAAGCTGTTGATGTCTACCGGGAAAGTTTAGTCCTGGAAGATTCGGCATCAAACCTTAAGTGCCCAAACAGCTTAGCTCTCACTTTACTGCTAGTCTCCTTGCAGGATCAAAATCTTTCCTTTCTTCTTATCAGAGAACCATTGAAAGCTTTGTGTTGGAAGAGACCTTAAAGTCAATCCCACTCCACCCCCTGCCATGGACTGGGACACCTTCCACTATCCCAGGCTGCTCCAAGCCCCGTCCAGCCTGGCCTTGGACACTTCCCACACCTTCCCTGGGCACCCTGTGCCAGCGCCTCACCACCCTCACATGGAAGAATTCCTTCCCAATATCCAATCTAAATCTACCCTCCTTTGTCTTCAGGCCATCCTCCCTTGTCCTGTCTCTCCACACGCTTGTCCAGCCTGTGCCAACACCTCACCACTCTCACAATCTCATTTTTCTTTCCACTTTATTTTTAAAATGAGGTTGGGCTGAAGCTGACATTTCTGATGGAGGCTGGACTTCATATGATTATCCTGCTTCTTTTTGGGATCTCTAGGTATCTGATCTTTCCAGACCACATGCACTGTGGTGGGCTGGCCATGATTAAACCATGTTTGCTGGAGGTTGTCCCACAGTTCTGTTCCTCTGGGTTAATCCTTCAGTTTAATGAAACTCTGGTTTGCAATGTCGAGATGAACAACAAACAAATTCCCTTTTCCTCTGTGAACAAGGGAGTCAGGTCAGTGGGGAGGAAAGGCACTTTCTAGGGGAATACATGCTCCTCTGTGAAAACACAGAAGAAGATGGAGTGGGGTGTCATTTAACAGCCAGAGGTATCTCTGAAGTCCCTTCATGAGGGTTTTGGTTTTGGAGCCTTTGGGAGGATGTGCTCCTCTCTGCAGATGGCCACCTCTTTTGGGGGCCCTTGTAGTGGAGCCCTCCCAGGGGCACTGCAGCTTCTGAAGCCTCTCCCCAGCCCCTTTGTGTTGCTTTCCCAGCTGGATTTCACATGGGTTTGTTGGGGGCCACAGGGCTCCCCTCACCCCTGCAGCTCCCACCCTGCATCCAGCTGCCACTTCTGCAGTGGAGGCAACCCAAGAAAGGACTGGGCCACTTCCATGGAAACAAAAGCCTGTTTTCAAACAGAGCAAAGAGAAACTGTTTCTATCTTAGGCCTTTAATGACCTGAACTGTCCATCTCTTGGAGAAAAGCATCGATGAAAAGGCACTTTGCTGTGCTGTCACTGCTACTGCTCTCTAACTAGGATTACTTTTTTCCAAGCTCACTTGGCATCTATCCTTATTTATGATGCACGTTTGAAAAAAAAAGAGTTTTATTTGTCCCCTACAGCAAATCTCAGTGCTAGGAACAGGCAGGCACGTTTGCAGTGGCAGTTCCTATTTTCCCTGGGAGAGGAGTCCTGTGCCCTGCGTATTGCAGTGTTGCATAAATAGTCCCTGGTGCTGTATGTGGTGGCTGCGGGCACCCCGCTGAGATCATGTCCTTAATGCAAACAATGCCACACATTTATTCGGAGCTGACCGCGCTGACCCCCAAAAGTTTGTTCCCTCCGCTGGGACTGCTCGGCCCTTTCACTCAGCTGAATGGCCAGCACAAAGACCTTGTCGTATCTACAGTCCCTTCCCAAACAAAACTTGCCGGGCAAGGGGGAAGGAGTGCCGGGGGGAGTGGGGGAGAGGAAGAAATGGGCAAACCTTGACCCCTCCACTTAAAATAAAGTGAAGGAATTTGCATTTTAAACTTTGAGTTGCTCCTTCAGCTCTCTCTGCCTCTCCTCCAGCTGGTCTGAGTCCCCTTTCGCAAACCCCCTGAGAAGCTCCGGGCTCGCAGCATCCCAGGGAACCGCAGTCCCAGCACTGAGCAGCATCCCCTGCTGTGAGGAAAGGCACCTCTCTGCTCTCCTTTGCCTTCATGGTTTTCCATAGATTAGGAAAAGAGAAAGAACACTACTTAATAAGGAAGCAGATGTTCTCTCCCCCCTTCCCCCATGCCCAGTTCTGCTGGGTTTTGGAGGGAGGGAGCACTGCTCCTGGTTTGGGAGTGTTTCCCATGGCCTCAGCTCCTCTCCCAGAGATCACTGCTGGCTGTGTCAGGGCTGGACAGCTGGATGTGACAAATACTCTCAACCATTTTGTAACAGTCAGCGGTTTGCAGAGAAACAGAAATTTCTGCTGATTTGCTCTGATTCCATGTGGGGAACAGCAAGAGTGCTTCATTTCAGGTGTAGCAGACCCTCAGGGAAAGATCTGCTTTGGGGGCAAGCTCTTGTTGGATGTGATGCAAGGTGTATTTGTATGTCCATTGAACTTCCTTTCTAAAGTGTTAGTTTTAGTTGGAAAACTGCCTGGCCACTGAAAAATTGTAAAGTTTTTCCCCTGGAGTTGGAAATGTGCTCCCCACTCCTCTCTTTTCTTATCCCAAACTTGGGCTATCTCAGAGGGAGCGTCATCAACTTTAGCAGAATTCCAGGTTATTCCGTGATATTGAGTTGCTGGTTTGCCAGTCAGGGCCCTGCTGTTTCCACTCTTCGGCTCAATTTGACTGTACCATTAAAGTCAGTGTCTGCAGGATCCTCTGTGCCTGCTGGATAATGGCCTGTGGCAGAGTATTCCTTACTCCTTGCACAATGGTCTCACCCCCTCTTATAGCTGTGGTGGGATCCAGTCTCTCTCTTTGATCTCCTGTGATCTCTTACTTAACCTAGAGATGTTTTACCACCTCAGCTATTTACAGTGGAGCCTGATTTCTCTTTTTTCCCCTATTTTTCCTGGAAAAGCTGCACAGTTGCAGTGCTTCATGTGGATTTAGTTAAATGTGTGATGGAGCTGCCTCATATTTTGCTTTCTCTGTGCATGTATAAAGCACTTTTGTTGCCTATGCCTGATTGTGCCCTGGACAGCAGGGTCGGGGCAGTCCATTTTCAGCCTTCTGTCCCCTCTGAAGTAACACCACCTGAGCATGACACTGTCTTAACCAGTCTGGACCTTGGCCTCCCAGCTGTGAAGGGGGCACGGCTGTAGCTGCCTCCCAGCAGGGCTCAGGCTGTGAGTCAGGAATATCTGCTGGGTGGGGCAGAGCACAGGTGAGGTGAGGAGCTGTTCTGTATTGTGGGCACACCTTCCCTTTGGCCATGACCTGTGACCTGGCACACTGCTGGAGGGTGAAGATGGGACCATCCCTCTGACTGCCAAAGGGTTCTGGCTGAGGTCAGCTCCGTGCTGGAGGCTTTTGTCCCTGTGACAATGTCCCAGAGCTGACCAGAGGGCTCGTCTGCAGCTGAAAGCCAGCCCAGCCCATGACACAGTCACAGCAGCAGAAATGACTCACCTGAGTCAAGCAGAAAAGGGGATTGTGTGTCTCCATGAGTGCTCTGCTCACTGCCAGAGAAGTTTGGAAGCCCAGTGGCAGTGGCAACGTGATGGTACCTGCAAACACAAACCAACCCACACGGGGCAGCTGGGCAGGGAAATGCACATCCTGAGCTCTTGCAGCAGCAGGATGGGCACTTTGGAGCAGCTTCCCAAGGTGCTGCTCATGAAATGTTCTCCTTCTTCTGGGCCTTTTCCACCCCTGTGCTCTCCCCCCAAACCATGACCCCCTCTCTGCTGCACATTGCTGTGCAAACAAACACATTTGTGATGCTGCACTGCTCTCCAGACTCTTGCTGACTTGTTCTTTATATCCACAAGGAAACTGTTTGACTATTTCTGTCGGGAATCTGCTTTTTTATCTCCTTTTTTTTTCCCTGTCCTCTTTTATTTTCCTTTTTGCCCCCCAGACTCATTAAGAAATCAGTGAGTGGCTCAATAGGGCTTTGCTTAACCCAAATCTGGAAGTGTTTCTTCCCCTTGGAACCTGAACTGTCTTCTCAAATTGATTTTGCTGCTTTTGCTCATTCCCATTTAATAATATTCTTGGTGTTACATCTCAGCCTCTTGGATGCATTCCCAGCCACTGAGGAGTGCCAGGCTCACCTGCAGGGCAGGTACCATGCAGGAGCCCCCTGGGCTCTTTTAAGGGCACAGACCTGCTGCCCTCTGCTTTGTATAACATCTCAGTGGGTGAGGGAGGGGAGGAACCAGTTCTTTACTGACCCAGTAACATTATGGGGACATTCTGGAGATGCCAGCAGACCTGGAGACAAGCAGAAAAACTCCCTCCTTCCAGTTAGACCTTGGCTGGTTCATCTGTGGTGCAGGAGAGCAGGAGGGGAAATGGAGTTACTCCTCCCTCCCAACCCTCCTGTCCGAGACACATACTGTGCTCACAGAGGGCTCCACACCTGAAGAAACTGTTCCCCATTTCTCTTCACCCTCTGTTAACCACTGGCCTGAAATCCCTGGGGTCTCTGATTAACCCCAGTTCAAGAGAACACCCACCAGATCAATGTAAAAACTTTGAAGTTTCCTTTTTGTGGCACATTCTGTCCATTTGCTTTTATTTTTGTGTTGTGATTCTAGAGTTGGAAGTCTAGAGTGCATGACAACCCACACAATGGAATTTCTGAGAACATTTACAAGAGGTGGGCAGGATTTTAGCGGTGAGGTTATTTAGGTACATTTTAAAGAATCAAAGGGAAAGACAGAAACTCCCAGTAATCACAAGGCAGGTAGGATGAAAAAACCACAGGGCAAGGGCACCCATTGAGCAGCACCCTAGGGAATGTCCTGGTTTGTTTTGACAGAAACAGAGAGGGATTTCGAGCAAAGGTTAGTTAAGATCAGTTTTTAACCCCCTTGAGGTTCAGCTCTGTTTTGGTTGTTTAGCACTGACCCTGCTTCTCTGGTGCCCAAGTACAGAGGTATCAGGATTTGAACAGTGCTTTCATAGACCTGCAGATAATTGAGTGCTTCTCAGGTCAGTCAGTAGATGATGGTGCTGATCCAGCAGCAAAGCCCAGTCTGCAGCCCATAAACCCATCCCAGTCTATGTCCAGAGTGTCACAGATAACTGGAGGCTGATACCTTGGCTGCCAGGTTTGCAGGAAATGTTTTAGATTCAGCATTGTTCAAAACTGGGGGGGGCTTCCCATTGCCATTCCAAATGGCACCTTAATTTCTGGTGTCCATATTTCCTCCTCTGATGCACCGTGCTGTCTCCTCACCTTGCATGTAACCCTGCCTGTCAGAGATAAGAGCTATTCTCAAAATTTGTATAGTACCTATGGCAAATGCAGGATTACATCACTTCCTTAGAGTAGTGCCAGGAACAGGTAGCAAATAATCCCATTATCCTGTTGTCTTTGCCATTCTTAATCATCCAGAACAGACCAAACAAGGAGATAAACTTGGAAGGGAAGGGCTGGGAAGAGATTTGGGAACACTAGGTTCCAGAGCCAGGCTGTACCCCAGAATCCACCTGTGATGCCTTAAAACATAAAATCCCAGGCTGAAATGTCATGAATAAAGGCTGTAAAGGCTGTGTGCGTGATGAAGAGCCTGGCAGGTGTACAGGAAAAGTGTCTGTGGACACATCACATTGTCAGCTCTCATGTGGGTAAGGTCTGCCATCAAAGACAGAAGCTGACATGGGAGACATTACAGTTCTGCCTTGTGCTTTCTATGTAGCTCCTTGTGTTTCTCCTCATAGAGAGATTCTGAAAAGAAAAATAAACTCATGAGAAATTTACAACCAGGGCCAAGGAAGGAGAGGTCTCAGACACCTGGGTCTGATCAGGGGCTGTGCAAAGCGTTCCCAGTTTGGAGACTGGGATTTGGAGAGGGAGGATTGTCCATATAGGCTGGAACAAATCCCTCCATCCCTCCACCTCCCCCCGCTTTTTTTCTCTAGTTGTTTTGCAAGCCCTGAAAGGAATAGACTCAGTGTTATTCTAACTTTAAATGGAAGGAGGGGGGAGGTGATGAGAGCAAAGAAGGAAAATCCATTTGCTGCAGCACTGTCAGCCCTTAGTTTCCTTCAAGTCTGACAGGCCCAGGATTAAAGGTTTGGTTACAATGGGCTGACAGTGCACATTAACAGCCCTGAATGTCTTAACAACCCGGCTACTGGAGATGCATTCAGAAGAGTCTGTGAACTGCTTTTCCCCTTTAAAGCTTCTGCTAGACCATGTTGTCCAGTGAAATCTTTTGTGATTAAAAATGTATAGACTTTTCTGTCTCATTCCTAGCCATGTACACACACAAACCCCAAATTCCTCGCTGTCTTCCCATAGGGTTTATGCCCAGTTCTCCTTCAGCCATTTGACTTGGGCAAAGTGTCCTGGTCTTACTGCACAGGGACTTTATATCTCCCCTTTTTATTTTAGCTACTCTTTCACCTAGTGTAAATGAGCAAAAGCTCACTTATATGGGTGGAGTTCTGTGGACCTATTCCAGCTGAGGGGCTGGACATGCAAAATAAGGGGATTTTTTTCTCAGGGAAAAAACGGGGAAAAGAGCCTCTGATCAAACAAAATCCCTGTATTAGTTGGCTACATTTGCATCATAAAATGGAATTCACCAGCCATTGCATTTGGTGGATCGTGAACTGATGGACAGTGGTTATAATAACCAGGATGTGTTGTTATTCACAACGCATAAGAATTAAGTTTACACCAGGCTATTTCCACTATTTGCAGGACAGGAGGATACATGTCCACTCCTCCAGTCTCCAAGCAGCAAACTCCATTCTATTAACTTATTTTGTTTGGGGGCAGGGTAGGAAGAGGAGAGCTGTTGATGGAATCCAGCAAGAGTGTCTGGAAAGGGTTTGGAAGCTTTGGTGAAACCAAGTCCCTGCTGTCTGAGTGCATCCCCAGTCCCCACATCTCCATCAGAAACTCCCCTCAGAGCTCTCATTGTGCTTGGCTGGGAAAGTGCCACGGCCCTCCGTGTCCCTTAGCTGACTCTGCTGGAGCAGCTCTGTGCAGAGGGACCTGGGAGTCCTGGGGGACAATGAGCTGTCCCAGGCAGCACAGAGTCCTGGGGCCAAGTGGGATCCTGGGGTGCATGCCAGCAGGTCAAGGGAGGGATCCTGCTCCTCTGCTCAGCCCTGGGAGCCTTGGGTGTCCCTCTGTGCAGAGAGGGGCAGAGCAGGGCCAGGCTCTTCTTTGGGGACCAGCAATGGCACCAGAGCCACAGGCAAGGACTGAGCCCAGCAAGCTCCACCTGAACATGTGGAAAAGCTTCTTTGCTGGGCAGTGCCCAGCCCTGAGCAGAGTGTGCAGAGAGGCTGTGGTGTCTCCTCCCTGGGGATATTCCAGACCCACTGGTCACACTCCTGTGCTCTGGGATGGAGCAGGGAGGTGGCACCAGGCGACCCACTGGAGTTCCTTCCAACCTGACATGTTCTGGGATTCTGTGAAGGTGGGCTGGGAGCTGGTTGTGCTTAACTTCAAGAAGATTGGCTCATGTGGCATTACTCCATGTGATGGGGCTTTGTGCTTTAACATCAGATGGGCTTTGGCTCAGCCTTCATTGCCCCATTAAAGCTGACAAGGTTGGTAGTAGCCCTGTGGTGGCATCTAGGGACCTTGTGCAAGAGGGGTAGCCCTGTTTTCAGGCAGGGAGTGTGCACAGTGTGGAAGGAGAAGACAGACAAAAGCTCCTGGTTTGTGCTGGAGGGAAGATTCCCAGACCCAGGGAGCTCCATGCGATCTGTTCCGAGGATCCTCTCAGTCCCATCTCTTTCACCAGGAGATGGGAGTGGGAGTGGGCAAGTGCCAGGGGAGTGAGGAGTGGGTGTTGTGGCAGATAAATCTATCTGTGAGGGGATGGAGTGGCTGCAAGGTCTGGGGGACTTCTGCTTCTCTAGATGGGGAGATAATCTAAGGGGAACCTGATTAGAAGTGAGGAGCACAATCTATGAAAGGGAGGGCAGAAGGGGGAAGTAAATGAGAATTAATTTAGCACAAAATCAAGATGTCAAGAACAAAGTTAATCAGGAGACAAGGTTAATTAATGAATACATCCTTAAACCATCACAGCTACAACAACACCACTGTTATTAATCAAAGCACTAAGTATTGAAGAAAAGGCACCATTGATTTGTTCCTAACCCAGCGTTAGGGGTCTGGAAAAGAGGATGGAGGAAACAGAATTTTGTTAGAAGCACCAACATGTCATGGGGAGAGTTACAAGCCCCAGATGTTAAAATCATTCATTATTATTTGTTTCAGAAATATAAAGTGGGTAATGGGGATGGGCTGGAAATAGCAGGATCTGTTCCTCAGACACTGGCAGCTTTAAGGAAGGGGTCTAATTGATAGGCTAATGAAGGCCTAGGAGATGCCATTGACCTGAGATCCATCCAGAACGTGGACAGCAGCCTTCAGAAAGTAAAGGAGTGAGAAGTGATTAAAGATGCTATTGACCTGAGATCCATCTAGAACATTGACAGCAACCCTCAGAAAGTAAAGGAGTGAGAAGTGATAAAAGCTGCCCATCCTGTCTCTCTTTGCAATTACTGTTGTGCCCTGCCAGGTGTTCACCTGACACTATTCCTTAGGGTTGAAGGCAATCTGTGATCTTTATTCCTTACTCCACTCTTTGTTCCCCCTACACCAGGCTGCTGACATGGGTCAGGAAGCACACCCAGCAGGAAGCGGGGAGAGGTGACATCCAACAGAGGAGCAGTGTCAGGCACTAGAACACCGTCCAGCTGCTGGGAGCTTCCTCTGTTTGCCAGGAGTTTCAAGAACAGAAAGCAGATTTCCAGACACTGTGCATGTGTGTGACGGACACTGGAGCTCCTCAGTGCAGCCACGTCTGGGTCAGACATTGCCTCCTTCAAATCCTTGCCAGGGAGCAGAACTGCCAGCTCCTCCAGATTTAACCTCCTGTTCTGGTGTGGGAAAATCTCCTGCTGCTGCTGCTCAGAGTGTGGGTCTTAGACCAAAGCCCACCTTCAAAGAGCTGAAATTAAAGAGCGTGACTCTCCTCCTAGGATTTTCCATATGCCATTTGACTGGTTAGGCACTGACAGTCAATAGGCTGGAGATTTGTCACCAGCCCAGAGTGTCTCTGCTGGTATCCCAAGGGATCTGGGCTGGCAGGCCATTATTTCCTTCAATGATCTAGAAAAGGACATAAGGGTTTGCTCATTCTGGAGACATCAGACAGGAGCGTGGAGCAGACAGGAGTGTTTTGTGAGAGCATTAAATCCCATTAAAATCAATGTGCTTGCCATGGTGAAAGCTGGAGATGGGGGAATGAAGAGTGCAGGCTATTCCCAGGGAGTGAAATAGGAAGGAGAGGGAGTGGGAAGCATTAACCAATCTGGATAAATTAGAAATTTAAAATCACAGGAAAATTGATGGAGAGAGGAAAAGTATAGCAGAATAAATTCACAGCTAGTGATGCCAAAAAGGGAGTGATTTCCATCAGTATTTAAAACACAAAAAGTAAAATTACTGCTGGTTTTATCATCTGTCTCTGTGGGGTAGTGATGCACAGAAACCAGAGGCACCTAGTCAGTATGTGTGTCCTGTATTTGGGAAAAATCAGATGGAGTATTCATGCTGTGGGATGTGAATAGTGCAAACCTCACCATTGCAAATATACCAAAAGTATGGACAGTCCCTGGGAAGAGTGGGGAGTAAGAATCCTGGTTTTGGTAGAGGTGGCAATTCTGAAGAAATGCTGCCTCAACGCTGGGAGTTATAGCAAAATATAGCGTACGTATATGTCTTGTGTCTTATATATGTATTATAATTTTTCCTCATGCTGTGAATTGTTGACTCAGGACAGGAGGTTTTGCTCTGCTCTCGCTCGGCCACAGCTCTTGCTCTTGAGGCAGGAATCAACATGGGGTGGTCCCCTGACCTGGGCTGTGAGCAGGTCAAGTTAAAGCATCACAAAGGCCCTAAAATCTATGAATAAGTGCAATTCTTTAGGAGTCAGTGCCCCCATTTTATAGCAATCTGGTGAGGGGCCTTAACTGGGTGACAAGGTAATTTCCATCCATTTAAGTACATCCTATTTGGAGTCTCAGGGCAAGGGCAGGTTTGAACCAGAGGAAATCAGCTCTACAAGATTCTAAACTGGTCTAAACTGGCCCACTTGAGCCTGTTTATCTTATGTGCTGAACCAGCAAATACAGGTCCTTCAGAGAAGACGTAAAAAGAGTCAAAGCAACTCTTTCCTTAATGCATCCAGCAGCAAGTCCTGTGGGTAGGGTGGCTGTGAGTAGAAGTCCCTTCTGTGACCACTGCAGGTGATCAGCTCCAGAGGTGTGATTCCCTCTCCTGTGTTCATAGGCAGGCTACAAACATTTATTAATGGTCATAAATATCCTGCCTGTTTTTAAAATCCAAACAGCAATGTATGACTTGACCACCATAAAGTTTGACTCTAAACCAACCACAAAAGATTTGAATTACTCCTGGCAGCAATAAAAACATTCTTTGGGCTAATGCTTTGCTTTATTGTTGGCTTTTATTTTTCTCAGTCTCCCATACTACCAGCAAGACATAAACAATGGGCCTGAGTTGTCGTTCCCCACCCCCTCACACCTTCATGAATGAGGTCCAGGAACAGCAAATTGAAGGAAACAGAAGCAGAATAGTCCTGGAGATGGCTGGTGGGTGATAAGCCCAGCTTGCCTAGTGTTAAAGGAAGTTTTGCCTAGAGGGAGCCTTTCTCTTTGCAACTCAAAGTGCCCCAGTCACATAAAAATGTCAGTATGAAGAAAAGGTTATATATATAAACACACCTGTATTATATTTCATATAACATACATATTTCATACAATATAGATCTATTTCATGGATTATTTCAGGATCACTAAGGTGCTTATTATTCAGGGTTAATTCTTTCCAATGTGGAATTAACTATATTAACTTATAGCCATAATATTGATTTAACTTCCAGACAAAAGCATCTGCCTAGGAGTTGATTTCAGTTTACCATCTTTGCCTTAAATGTTCTTCTGTAGTTAATTCAGAAGAACTTTTTTCTTTATACATAAACCCTTAGGGAATTAAACATTTGGTGTTAAGTGGTTGCAGCATACCAAACATCTCCATGACTATAGATCAAATTCCTCCTATAAATCTATTTTATTACTGACTATAAAGTCACTGGCAGCTTTTCATCATCTGCCATGAATGGAGATACCAGAGGAACAGGTAAAAAGGAGCATCTGAATTGGACCTGAGGCGCTGCCAGGGCAGGAAACATTGAAGGGAGCAAACAGCGCTGGTGTGGATGCAGTGGTGCACGTTGCGGATTCTCAGGATGTGCTGCTTGGAAAGGACCCACCGGGACCATCCAGTCCAACCCCTGTCCCTGCGCAGACCCCCCAACAATCCCACCCTGGGCATCCCTGGCAGTGCTGTCCAAACGCTCCTGGAGCTCTGGTGGCCTCGGGGCTGTGCCCATTCCCTGGGGAGCCTGGGCAGTGCCCAGCACCCTCTGGGGGAAGAACCTTTCCCTAAATCCAATCTAAACCTTCCCCAACTCAACCTCAGGCTATTTCCTCCCTTCAGTAGTCATAAGAGTCCTTGGGGGGTGCTTCTGGGTTTGGCTGCTTTTATGGAGCTGCATCACTTCAACTGCATTTATTCCTCTGTAGTTCCTGGCCAGCCATGCCAGGCAATGCAAAGGGTAATTCTGGGAGATTTCCACATTTCTTCCCATGACCTGATGTGAAATTGTGGGCACAAGAAAGGTATGAAAACAACCTGGATGTTGTGTGGCTTTATCCACCACATTCTGCAGTCACTCTTAGAGCTTTCTGCACTTGCTGAGTGCTCCTCACTTGCTGATGAAAATTGTCCTGTCAGTGTAAGAGAGTTGAAAAAGGGCCAAAAATTTTTGCTATGCTTGTTGGTAGATCACATTTGATCCTGTTGACTTGAAGATGCTATGGAATATATTAGCACAAAAGAGGGAAGAGAAAGAAATTAAAGAGAAAAAATATGGCATCTATAAGCAACGTCTGATGGAAAAGGAGCTCTCAGGGAGCAGGGAACTTCACACAATCACAGAATGCTGTCGGTTGAAAGGGCCGCAGAGACCATCTCACTCCAACCTCCCAGCTATGGAACAGAGACACCTTCCACTAGGCTGGCTGCTCCTGTCCAAGCTGGCCTTGCATTCTTCCACTTGCATGAGGATGGAGCAGTTGCATGTTTTGGCTGCTCATAGCAAGGCTGCAGAGCCTGCAGCCTTGGCTGCAAAAACCAGCTTCTTAAGAGGTGGCAATAGCAGGAAAAGGAAATTGTGTAGTAAGCAAGAAGGAAGAAAAAGAGTAATGAGGCAGGGCTGGAAAAGAGGAGTCTCAATATTTAGTTCCAGCTAGCACAGGATGGAGCCTGAATTAGGGGAAATGAAGGGGGTTTTGAGATCCTTTCCTGGCTCAGACTGATCATGTCAGCTCTCACAGTCTTCCTAAGTTACTGAGTCAGCATCAAATTAGGGATCAAAATGGGACAGTGGGACAGGGAGGACTACAGCCTCCTTATTTCCTTCTTCACAGTCTCAGCAATGCTCTGCCACAGGTTGGGCCATTGATATCCACTCCCACACTTCTCTGGTTTATCAGATGCTTCAGCACTACCACTTGAGTGGTGTCAAAAGATCTTTTGGTTCAGAGCTTTTACCTCTACCCCACTTGTGTGAACAGTTGTATGGGAGAAAGAGCACTCCCAGTTGGACATAAGTGACTTCTTGAGCAGCTCTAGATAATGTCCCAGAGGATGTGTCAGATTCCCTTCCACTGCAGGAGCCTTCCTCTTCTTCACCCCACTGAGATCTGCCTCAGCTCCAGAGAACCCCTGTGGGGGAGGGGAGCCACAGGATTTACACCGTGGGGCACCAGCTGGAATGAGTTATGGGAATCCCTAAATCCTTCTAAGAAAGAGCAGTTAAAGCTGAACTAAAAATTAAACACTAAGCTGGTACAAGCCACCTTACCTATAAATCCAGTCCTGGTGAAATTTTTTCCTGCACCACACTTGGTGCATGAATGGGGATTTACGGCCGGTGAATTTTCACATTCCCTTTCTGCCAGCATCGCCCGTGGGGCTTCCCAAACTGCACCATGCCAAGCAGGCACTTCCAAAACTCCTGCAGCCCACAGCCCACAGCCTCGACTTGGGCAGGGAAGGGGGAGAAGAAAACAGGCCTGACTTAGCAAACACGGAGAGCTGGAGTCACCGAGCCGCTTTCTGTGTGTGCTCAGAGTGTTTGGATAAAGGCGTCTCCTAAAGGGGGAATTTGTTTGGTTTGGACTTCATTGCGTGAAAAGCTCTCAGCCTCACGAGTGCTTAGTTATTCTCTTGTCTAGTGGCTCCTCAACAGCCCCCTCCAACAGGGAGGAGACTTCCTATTTGAGAAAGTGGCCCTGCTTGTTGAAATTCTCTAGTGACTTAAATTTATTGGTTTTTCCTGAGGTCCAGCCATTTTTGAATTGCAAACAATGCCCCAACTCTGCCTCCTCCCCCTCTTCCCCAGCCAGAACAATGTGCAGAGCTGAAATAAAGGCAGGCTGTGAGGACTCTGGAAACCCAGAGTGATTTCTTTCCGCATGAGCGGGGAGGTGGAAGTTTGCTGCCTTCTGGTCCTGCTCAGTGATGCAGAGGATGTCTGGGAAAGAGGAGGGCAGGATCTGGGGCAAGAAAGAGGGAAGAAGCCAGCTCATGGATGATGGCTGGAGATCCTTTTTGCTTTATGTATTTATAACGTCTCCTGTTTAAAAGACCATCCTGAAGGGGTGTAAGTGTCAGCGGATCCATGGCTATCTCTCTCACTTTTCATCTCGCAGCATCCTGGGAAGGATGCAGGGGATGGGGTGTGGGCTGTGTGATCCAAAATGATCCCATACCTGGAAAAAGGTGAATTTCTGTCATATGCCTGGGAGTGGCTGAACAACTTGGTTCAGTCTGAGCTCAGTTAAACATGCAGGAGGCTGGGCTGCTGCTGTGGGAGAGCTGGAACACTGCACATCTGGATGTACATGAGTGGGATACAGGACCACAGCAGCAAATGAACAGAAGTTGTCTCTGTGTTAATTTTACGGCCTGATTTTTATGTCTCATGTTGCCTCAGGGAGCTTCTATGTTGGTTCATTCATTTGGGTGCTTTGCCTTTATGATGCTGGGATGGAGAGAGGAGGAAGGGAGAGGCTGTCCCTTGGAGGTGCTTTGGTACTGCTGGTTAGTTAAAACTGCACGATAAATGATGAGAATAACAGAGAACTTGTGTTTCACTCATTCCTCTTTTAAGTCATGAGGTATTTCTGGGTCAGGTCTCCTGGAAAAGCACAGAAATGTTGTCAGGTAGAGCAGTCTTTGAGGTCAGGCTGGCTGGGGTGCCTCCTCACTGCTTGGGCAGAGGTGTGTTGGAGCAGCAGGTACCCAGAGGAAGTTGAGAGGCACGAAGATAGGAAACCCAGGGGAGACAGTCAGAGCACTGCCAGTGTCACAAACAGCCTGCAGAGACCTGGTCAGGGCTCAGGGGGAGAGAATAGAAATGGTCATGTGCACAGGAGGACAGGAAGCTCCTGACACTTGGCTGTGAGGGACACTCAGGTGTCGCAGCACCAGCACTCAGAGGCTCATCTTTTGAGGGCAGCCATGCAGATCTTGAGTACGTGACCTACTTCATATGGTAAAATTCATCTCTGATACTCAACCAGAACCACAAAGGTCTAGACCTGCAGGTCTGTGTTGTAGACACTCTTGGCTTTAGATCCCTGTCTGTGTTTTGGGCCTGTTTGCAGGCCAGAACAGTTCAGATGAACTCATGGCCCTTCCCCAAGAGCTGCTGTGAATTTGGCAGCCTTGGCTGTAGAAAGACCCCAGAGAAAGGGCACAGTGGGGTCTCAGAAGTGAAGGCACCGGCAGCACAAGGCACTGGTGGAGCTCAGGGTCCCTCCCTTAGCTGGAGTCACAGCACTGTTCTTTTCTTCTCCAGGCTGGGCATTTGGGCCATCCTTGCAGCACTTCCTTTTTGACTGATGGCTATTCATGTGCAACACTCTTTCTATCACAGAGAAGCACTTGTTCCATTTTGCTGTAAGAGGAAGGCTGGCAGAAGCCTGCTGTAGAAGCACATGGCAGAAACCTGGGGCACCTGCTCTCTGCTGGCCCCTGGCCTGGTGAAGGCCCTCATTCAAGTCTGTCTGCTTTGCATTCCTCATGGATGGAGCAATAGGGACTTTGTTGTTTGTGGCAGAGCTGTGTGGCACCTGCTGCTGAAAAGAGCTTTCTACAGTAGCTGTACAAGAGTTAAAGAACATTTTTTCAGTACTGTGAGCTATAGCAAGGTGTAAGGTAGAAGGAGAACGGGTGTGTGGGGACAAGGGCCAGCCTTTGGTCTAGAGGGGACATAGGAGTGAGATACAACAAATCCTCCTGGGAACCTGAATGAACTCCCTTCTCCCCTTTGGGGAATCAAGTCTTGGCTCCATTCTCTGAACCAGTTAAAGCAGACCAATATCACAAACAGGTGTCTGAAAATCTGTTGTCTGATTTGTTGCTCCCTGGGGCTGGCTCTCCTTCACCACAGCAAGCTGTTCTGTGGTCTGGAGAAGCTTTGTTCAGCTCTCTGAAGCCTTTACTGCTTGCCTTGCTGACCTAACAAAGAACACATTTTGCCACATTAAACTTCACCTTTTCCAGAGGTTTGGCTGCTCTAGGGCATCTTGCTGGTCTTTGCTTAGCAAGCAACCTAAGCTGAGACCAGATACGTTAGTTGGGCAAATTCCTCTTAATCTGATGCTGACACCTTCACCTCATGGACTACTGAAATTCCTGGGAAAGGCAGCTCTGAGCATTGCCCTGAGCCACAAATCACTGTTTCTGACCCTTTTTCTCTTCCAGGAGGGGAGGAAATAGAGAAAGTTTCAGTAAGACAGGAGAGAGGTTGAGCTTTGTCTCTGTAAGCACCTGCAGGAGGAAACAAATGGCAAACCTCTGCTCATGCAGGGGGATTATTCATAATAAATGCAATCCATTTTTTTCTGGGAGTCAGAGGGAAGGCTACTGGTAGTTTTGAGAGGGTTGTTCTTGCAGGAATTCCATCCTTCCCAAGACCAGAGGATGCTGAGGATTTGGGGGCTCATTTAGTGTTGAAAGGATTCCAGTTTATTGATTTGGACATTTTTACCTTAGGTATTTATTGAGTGAAGTGGAAGTAAATACATTTTACTGCTTTATCAGGGCTGGAAAAGGATGTTCCAACCCACAGGAAGTGGTATGTATAAATGGGGGATTAAAGTGACAAAGATTGGGAGATCACATCAAAAAATGCAGAGATGTCTCCGAGATATTGGGGACTTTGTAATCCTGGAGGGGTAAGACTCAATAGACTATGTATCCTACCCAAAATCTACCTGCCCCAACACCTTCCTGGAGGTGGCAAGCACCTGTAGACAAGGCAGAACTCAGGTTTCTGGGCTCTTGGACACCTCATAAAGGGGCATTTCAAGCCTTGAGTCCAGTGGCACTTCCAGCCCTATGGTTTCTGTCAATTGTACTGAATTCAAGTTTATTTTCCCCTTTCACCTTCTCTGTAGATGATGAAGATGATGTAGATGAAGGTTCAGAAATTGCACGTGTCCTCTGCCTGTGGAGCTGAGGTCCTGCCTCCACTCCCAGCCCCAGGAACTGTAGCACTTTTCAGGAGTATTTAACTGGTTCTGTCCTTCAGCAGGGCTGTGTCCAGACAAATCAAACTCTGCAGTGAGTTCTTAAACATGCTTGTCCTCCTCTTCTGTATCTTGGGGTGTTCAGGACTGGAGTCAGCACCTGTTTTCCAGTGGTTTGACCTAGTTATAATTGTGCTCAATACAAATCTCATCCCATGGCCCAGGAAGTGGCAGATCTTTGAAGGGAATCCCCCTCTTTTAATTCAATTAATGTTGAAGCTAATTTCCACCCTGGGGCTGAGTCCCAGTGCCTTTGAAGTCAGTAATAGTTTTGTGCTTCCCTTCAAGCGGAGCAGGTTGGAACACACCCCTCGCAGCCAAAGGCTTTGCCAGGATGTTCAAAGGCTGTTTGCTTTTCGTGCCAAGGAAGTGTGTCCTGCTCCAAATCAAGGGGGAGATTTCAGCAGGATGAGGCCGTGGTTCTTGGGGATCTGTGTTGGACAGGCCAAGTGGACAGGCTGGAGTGTACCTGTTTTCAGAATAAATTCAGCATCTTCAAGATTTACAGTATTTACAATCAAACTCATATTTTCCTTCCTTTGGATTTCTTGCTCTCAGAGTTTTTATGTATGTCCTTAAAATATCATTTGGATCATGCTTTCCTGGTTTGATTTAATGGACTGAAAACCACAATCGACTGGCAACAAGACTGTTTTTCCTCTTCAGGTCAAAGATGAGGAGCCAAATTCTGAAAAGAGTTTGCTCACTGTCAGGGTAATAACTAATTCCAGACAGCCTAAAGGTGATTTTCTTTACCTAAACCTGGCACATAACTGAAGTATGAAGAAAATCTAATTGGTTTTCGCCCCCTTTATGGTGACAAGCAGAGGTATCTCCAGGAGATGTTTAGACTTTAGGAGGATCTATTTTTAGGTGTGTAAAAGCCTTAATTGATCAAGGCTAAAATGATTAAGCTTCAGAGGAAAGCAGCTTTGCTTAACGTTATGACTTTTTATTATGCCTTAACAGCCCTATTGAGCAACTTTGGGCTTTGTAGTGATTTTGGAATAAAACTAATCAATGTCATAGAAATAAATGCCGGAATCTTTGATGTGTAGATGGAGCTGTAGGGGGATGACACACAGCCCAATTACTGGCAAAAAAAATGGAACATATTACATATTTTGTTATGCCTCAGCTACCTATTGAAAGATACTTTTTCTACAGTCTTCATGCAAAAAACCTGCTGTTCTGTTAATTTTCGTGTCTCCCTCTCATAGGAGGAAATAAAACATTAGCTTTTATTCAAGGTTTAACATTGAAAGTAATACACAAATTTACCCGAGAATCACAGAATCATTAGGGTCAGAAAAGACTTCTAAGATCATCAAATCCCACAGCTGACCCAGCACTGTCTGTCCACCACAAAACCATGAGACAACTGAAACTCTTGGTGCGGAATTCCACCCAAGCAAGTGGATTTTACATCACTGCTGATCCACTTCTCTGCTTCCATGAAGTTTTGTTCTTTAAAGGGAAGCAGTAAATACCCAGGTGAGCCTCCCTACCTGATTTTTGAGCCCCACGCTGCTTCCCAGCCCGAATTGCCTGGGACTGCCCAGAGTGAGGGGCCGCAGCTGCCTTCCCCTGGTGTGATGGGAAATGATGACTACAACACTGAGAAACGGATGTGGAAATAGTCCTGAGATTCCCAAGGGACAAGTGCTTTGTTGTAGAACAAACAGGAAAGCAGAACCTCACCAGGAAAGCAGAGAAACGTGGTAAGTGTCATTGTGCTTTTGGGGTAGATGAGCAGTGCCAGACAAACATCTGAAGTGGTTTGAGCGTTGCTGGGATAGGATTTGGCGAGGGAATGCTCCAGTATTCAGGGTGAACTGCCAAATTTCACCATCCTGGTAGCAGAGAAAGAGATGATCGTGATTATCTGATTGCCAGGGAGGGCTCTCAGCTCTGCTCCAGCCACAGTCCAGTGCTAACAAGCTCTACGCTCCAAAGGTAAATCCCATCCTAATCCTCCCGAGCCCCCAACACTGCCGCTTGTTTGAGTGCACCATCCCTTCTCGCTGGGCTGGACAAAGCCAGCCTGAAAAAAAAAACAAAAAAAACCAACAACAAAAAAACCTCTGACTGAGGTTGGTTGGTCAGTTCATTTCTCTTTGATGCTCACAGCTCCTATGCCAGGAGCACCTCCTGATCAAGCTGGGAAATTTGCTTATGAAAGGACTGAATGAAAATGAAGTGAGGGAGCAGCCTTTACAGGTGCAGATCTGGAGTTTAGGATAAACACCTACAAGTTTGGCTTTCCTGCCTTCCACTTACCCTAACTGTCTAATCTAGCTACCCATTCACCTTTCCTTTCATCCCAGGATGTCTAGGCTGATCTAACTGCCTGTCCTTTCATCCCCGCTATCTTCCTCTTGATCTGTGTTTTTTAGAGCTCATTCATCACGCCTTACAACTTCTAAAGCACCCACATAGGGCTACTAAATTTCTCTTTACATTTTAGCCAAAGTGCTTGAAGGGATGGAAGGCAAAGCCTCTGCTGAGAAACCCGGGGAGTGGAGTTGTTACTTCTTGTTTAAATCACACCTGAATGCACCTCGGTAAAGACACTGAACAGAGAAGCGGATTGTTCACATCCTTGAAGCTTTTATTCAAATCTTGCCCACTGGAAATGGGCAGGTTCATTAACTGCATGGCTTTCCTGGCTGCATTTTCCTTGGTATTGGGTAGGAAATGCAAGTACGTGGGGCAGCAGCCTGCTCCAAGGGAAAGGAAAATGGAAGACACTAGGGCAAAAGGGGAGAGTCCAGAAGGGCCATTGCATTCACAGAGACATTTTTGGCCTGTCACTTTGTGCCCATCTCAGGGAGCAGCTTGATTTTGGTTCCTAATGAGGGGTGGAAAGCATAGAAAAAATCTGAACAGGAATAAAAACCTCAATATGGGACAAAAGTGGCTCTTTGAATATGGGACTGTGTTAGTGCTCTTTATTTCAAGATCTGAGAGTAGGAAGGTCAGAGTGGAAATGGTCAGTGGAGATGAGAGAAATGAACCAAATCCCAGTGAGTGCTGTGTGAGTGTCAGCATTGCCTGGCTTGAAAGAGATGCACCAATTTCTTAAGCGATGTCTAAATAGCAACAACCTCCTGACAATGATTTAGGGACAAAATTAGCCTTACAGGGAACACCTCCTTTGGAAGGTCCCTCTCTCATTCTTTCTTGCTCATTCGTTCTGTTCTTTTATTTCTGTCCCTCCCTCAAAAGGCGAGGTTGTTACTTGGGAGCCCTTTTGAGGGGAGAGAACCATGGTGAGATTCTTGTGTTGGCATGGCTGATGTTAATGGGTAACACTGAGGCCAAAGGTCTTTTAAAGCTCCCACATCTGCAGCTTTGTACAGACCTCACCTCCAAAATGCCTCAAAGTGTGTAGCCAGGCAGGGCTTAATGTGTATTAGCAAGACAAAGGCCCAGAGAGGGGAGGAAAGGGGGATGAGTTTTAATTTACTGAAGATTTATTAGGCCTCATGAAATCAGCCTGAACCACCCATTTTCCATATCATCTGCCCACATCCAAAGGGAGCAGCTTTATTGGGGGGAGATGGTCACTGAGAATTATCCTGCAACAAATCTCCCCAGTGCCAAAGGGACAAGGATGGGAGCAGGATGGGGAGGAGGGTTCACCCTCTCGACATAGAGCTCAAAATCTGGAAGTAGAGAAATGCAGGAATGCCATTCAGGCTTGATCCTTCCTTCCCATGACTCCTGCTTGTGAGGTGCATGTTCCTGGAATCGATGAGTGGGAGACCAGGAGGAAAGAGAGAGGGAGGCAAGATGCCAAGGCGTGCCCTTCATGTGAAGCTTTGGAGCTGAGGAGATCAGCTTTGGGAGGGGTTAGTGAGTCATGGTGCACTTGGGGGACACAACCTTTCCCTTCTAAGTAGCTGCCATGAGTCTCCACACATAAGCTGGTAAGGAAGGCTTTAATGTGGCCTGCAGAGCTTTAAGAATGACCCATTTTGGATGTCTCCAGGCTGTAACTTGGCCATGAGTTTGGCAATTCTGAGGTTCTCTCTAAGATTATGATAAAGATCATTAATCATACCTGGCTCCTTTCTTTCCTGTGTCCCAGTCTCACTGTAACAGATTTGATTGTTTAATTTCTGCCATTATCCTGTCTTGGGAAAAGCTCTGTAACATTACTAACATGCAGTGGTGTGAAATGTCACATCCATGCTGGCAGAGAGAGGGAGGATTCAGGGATAGAGCTACAGCAACCAGCTGATGGGGGATCACCAGGCCCCCAAGAGATCCTTTGGGATAATGGGGGCAGGAACAGAGGATCATAACCAGCCTGCTGGGATCTCCTGGAGAGGAGGGACTGTCTCTGAGCCTGTCTTTGAGCATAAGACTGATCAAGACCCCCTCTATTTCTCTTTGCTTGTAACATCAGTAGAGAGGACGTGCCTCTGAATGGCGAATGGTGAATTTTTATGACAATGTAAAGGGTATATAACTCCTGTCAGGAAAACCACTGTGAGGAGTTAAGCAAAGCATAGGGTGTGAGAGTAGGCACTGGGATCTCAGAATCATGAAATGGTTTGGGTTGGAAGGACCTTAAAGATCATCTCATTCCAATCCCCTGCCATGGGCAGGGACACCTTCCACTAGACCAGGTTGCTCAAGCCAGGCTGGATTTTGAACTGATGTAAAAGGCAGGCTGGAACAAACAGATTACAGTAATTTCATGAATATAAGCCGCACCTTTTTCATTGAAGAATCCATCCTACCCCAGTAGTGCGGCTTATATTCAGGTGCAGCTTATTTATGGAAAATTTCCGGTGAAAGGCCAGACCAGAAGTGCGAGCCGACTGGTGAGAGAGCTGCCACGGGCCGCCCCGGACCACGGGCGCTGTGGGACCCGAGGCGGCGCAGCTCGGGGCGGCCCATGGCAGCACGTGGCAGCAAGGCAGCACGTCTCAGGGCAGCCTGTGGTGGTGTTGTTCTGGGCCACCCAGGACGGCGTGGCTCGGAGCCGCCCAGGACGGCGCAGCGCAGCGGCTTGGGCCACCCGTGATGGCATGGCGGTACAGCTCGGAGCCGCCCGTGGCGCAACGGCTCAGGGCTGCCCGGGATGGCACGGCGGAGCGGCTCAGGGCCGCCCGCAGCAGAGCGGCTCCGGGCAGCCCGTGACGGTACGGCTCGGGGCACCGCGTGGCAGCATGGCAGCGCGGCTTAGGGCTGCTCACAGCGGTGCGGCTCAGGGCAGCCCGCTGGCTGCCCGCGGCACCACGGCGGCACGGCTCAAG
>VRYO01002184.1:297058-307299 GCA_009812075.1 Sialia sialis | reverse complement strand
TAAAAAAAAAAAAAAAAAAAAAAAAAGGTGCGGCTTATATATGGATAAATCCCGTGGTTGTCCTGGCTACCCGGAAGTGCGGCTTATATTCAGGTGTGGCTTATAATCGTGAAATTACTGTACTCTGAATAGAAGCTAAGATTTTGTACCTTGATATTCCTCATGAGGCCTCTGATCCTTAAAACATCCTTCCCTGGGTACCCTGTGGCACAACAGGTATGACATCCTCTGTGCCTCTCTGCAGGACATACACTAGTAAGAGAGATGAGGGTAACTTAGTTCCCCAAAACAAGTGCTTGAAACCCTGAATGTCAAAAAAAATTTCAAAAACTGCTGATCCCTAGGTCAAATGTCAGGAACGCAAGTTGTTATAACCTTAGGAATTGTCACCTAGCAATGAAAATCAAACAAAGTTCTTAAGTGTTTAAAAGGTTATCCAAGATTGCAGCAGCACCTGTCACAGCCTGGTGGATTTGGCCATAGAATTAATGAATAATTTTTAAGGATCTTCTCTTAGAGAAAGGGCTACATGTGGATGGCAGGAGAAACCATCCAGATGAAGGTCTCCGTGAATGTGTGTGTGTTTCTTCTTGACTTAGGACCTCAACTGACTCCTCTGGAGCAGTCAGGACCCTGTTCCTTTAGGATGGCACACTGTGGGTAGATTCTGACAGGCTGCATAGCCACATGGATTAGGTACAAACGAGTGAGTCTATAAAAATAGAGCATTTGTGGAGGTGTTTCAGGTGTGTGGGTGAAAGACACAAGTCTAGAATCATTCCTACTAATCATCTTCTGGGCTATGTAAGTTATTTCTGACACCTCATTATATCCTTACGGTAAGTGCCACAACAAAAGTGTAGAGACCTCCCTTGTGCTCCCGATTTTCTGTGTGAATGCCATTTGCCATGTGATCAGCTGCAGTGCCACGGCCAAGTGCCTCTCATTGAGCTTTCCAAGCCACCTCCCTGAGTGATGCACGGGCTCAATGAAGGGTTAAGGTTTGTCCCATTGGTAGGAAAATGCTTTCAGGCACCGCTATTCTTGAAAAACACTGCCTGAACCATTGAACCCCTTTGGAGTTAGGAAGCTGTTCATCCACCCTCAGGAGAAAGGGCAAATGTTGAACAGAAAAGTTACAGTGCATGGGCAGGTTGAACAAACATGGAACTGTTGGAAAGCAGTCAAAGGAAGCTGAAAAGCCATCTTAGATACAGAGATGAGCATGACTCACTCAGGGAAGTCAAAATAGACTGCTCAAGTACAGTAATTTCACACTCATAGGCCACACCTGGTTATAAGCTGACTTCCGGGTCGCCGGGAAGACCTTGGAATTTGTCCATAAAAAAGAGAGGAGCCATGTGTGACAAAGTAACGAGTTAGTAACAGAATTGCGCGATCATGGGGTTTGCTGTCAGGTGCTCAATTTGCAAACAGTTTTCACAGACCGGCAAAGCCTTTAAACGCAGCCCTAGGCGCCCTCCCCGTGCCGTGGGCCCTGGCACTCCCATCCCCGGCACTGGCTGCCGTGGCTCCTTGCCTGATCGGCAGCGGCAGTAGCTACCTGTGCCGCTCAAAAGCGGTGGCTCGCTGCATCGCTGCGCGAAGGCGGCAAAGGCAGCAAACGCGGCTCGCCCGCGCAAAGGTG
This sequence comes from Sialia sialis, assembly GCA_009812075.1. Classification (NCBI taxonomy): domain Eukaryota; kingdom Metazoa; phylum Chordata; class Aves; order Passeriformes; family Turdidae; genus Sialia; species Sialia sialis. The sequence goes on along the minus strand of VRYO01002184.1, from coordinate 305,651 downwards.
GTGAAGGTGGCAAAGGCGACGAAGGCAGCTAGCCCGCGCGAAGGCAGTGAAGGCGGCTTGCTCACCCGTGTAAACGTGGCGAAGCCAGACTGGCCACGCAAAGCCAGCTAGCCTGGCTGGCCGTGCTAAGCCAGCGGCGGCTCACCGCCCACTCACCAGTGGTGGCTCCAGCTCACCACCCACCCGTCAGCGGCTCCACAGCAGGTCTCTCCCCAGCCGGCTCGCACTTCCAGATTGGCATTTTGCCAGAATTTGTCCATGAATAAGTCGCACCTGGTGATTAGCCGCACTTCCAGGATCGGCTTGATTCTTCAGTGAAATAGGTACGGCTTATCAGTGTGAAACAACTGTACATCAAAGTCTTCAACACCACCAACGACTGGGTATCCCAGGAGTGTCCCTCCCCTTCAGAGGAGCAGAGTGGGATGGCTGTGTCTCCTACAGGGACAGATCCCTGTGTGTCCTACAGGGACAGATCCCTGTGTCCTGCAGGGACAGATCCCCGTGTGTCCTACAGTGACAGATCCTTTGTGTCCTGCAGGGACAGATGCCTGTGTGTCCTACAGCGACAGATCCTTTGTGTCCTACAGGGACAGATTGCTGTGTGTCCTGCAGGGAATGATCCCTGTGTATGTCCATTGGGGACTGATCCCTTTGTGTCCTATAGGGACAGATCGCTGTGTATCCTGCAGGGACAGATGCCTGTGTGTCCTGCAGGGACAGATCCCTTTGTGTCCATCAGGGACAAATCCCTGTGTCCTGCAGGGACAGATTGCTGTCACGAGTTCCGCAGGTGTCATGGGATGAGCAGGTTTCATGGGTTCTGTAGGTGTCACGAGTGGTTATCAAAGGATGGGCAGTTGTCACAGCTTCTGCAGGTGTCACAGGCAGATGTCACAGTTTCAGCAGTGCCAGCCAGGGGCCAAGGATGTTCATGCCATTGGCAGGGCTCTAGGGGCTGGCAGTGCCCCCAGCAGCACACCTGTGAGTCCATGGTGATTCCATCCAGACAGCAATTAAATGCAGCAAATCAATGTTTTATTTGGTCAGGTGTTGCAAAGGCAGTTGATCACTGTGATGTGAAATGGTGCTTTGTAAAAGAAACCATGTTACCTACAGGAATATTTCAATTTTCCTTATAATTATCAATTATTTTTATTATTTATTAGGCAAGACTGAAATTATAAATCTCCTGCTGCCTTGGTAGACAGCTCTTATCAGTATGACATCATCAACTCCTTTTGCTGATGATTTTGACTGGTTCACAAGCACCAAACTTCTTTTTCTGCTGATCTCTTCCTCTGAATATGTATTTCTTTGCATAATATTTTAATCTCAACTCTACCTTGAATGAAAAAATAAAACCTGCATCAATCAAAAGATTACATGTACAGGAAAAAACTCTATTTTTAAATTTATTTTTCTGGGAGAGGAACAAAGCAAGTCCTACTACTTCTGCCACTGTTGGAGCTGGAATAAGTTTGTAAATGAATAGGAGAGATTCAAGAAAATCACAGTACTTAGGAAAAGCAAAGAGGGACAAAATACAATGAAAGAGAAACTGGAGAGGGAGTTTGGAGTGTTAGAGGCTGAATGACATTGCTTGAGTTGGAACCCGACCAGGGTCCTGGGGTTAACACCTCTCCTCTATGGAAAGTGTTAGCAGAACTTTAATATTTGTAGTGTTCAGGAATCTGGTTTTGTGCTTTGTCCAAGGATTGGATTTAAAAAATAAACGTTGATGCTGCTGAGGATTCTCACAGGGAGGAGAGACTGTGGGCAGGCCACAGACTTCGTCAAGGTTAAATATAAGTAAAGCCTCACAGTGACTTAGGAGCCAAAATCTGACTGTCCTAAGTAACTTAGATGCTTAAGCCCAAATCCAGCCATAAGTTGCAGGTCCTAGCTGGAACTCAGGAGTTCACACTAGTACTGCACACATGTTCTTGGTTGGACCTGGGTGCTGAAGCCCAAATTTCAATGTAAGTCTATGAGATTTAAGTTGCCACGTCACTGAGCACCCTGGAAAATATTACCTGAGCTTATGGGATATACAGTTTCCAAGGAATTGAGCACTTTGAAGCAATGTAAAGCAGACTAGCCGAGTTGTATTGCTAAATTCAGATTATTGATTCACACCAAACTTTTTCGAAGTTGCATGTCCATTTTAGTGCAATCCAGGTGTCTGGGCTGCAGCCAGATGGTGGAGGTGGCAAAGAGGCATAAGCTGAACTGCAGGGTGAGATGGGTGACACCTCCTGTGCTCATGTAGACACGTGCTAGGGGTTTTGGCCACATTGGAGCCAAGTGTGTGGCCCTGGCAGGACAGTACCCTAAAGTGATCTTAATGTCTCCGTCCTTCACCACAGTGAACTCAGCGTTGGACTCCCTGTGTCTGGAAGCAGCTGAACCTTGGTGCATCCATGCCAGTTTGTATAAAGGGTGTTATTATCCCAAACATCCCTCCAGCTGCTTAAGTTTAACACAGCATTCTGGGGCTCTGCTGGATGTGCCACTCGGAAGAAGGACCCACAGAAGAGCAGGCAGGGCTCAGGGCAGGGCATGGTGCTGTGCCTGTGCCTCTTCCAGAGCTGGGGCACTCGAGCAGCTGCCTTTGGTGATGGAGCATTATTCCATGCAAAGACCTTGCTGTTGTTTATAGTGGAGTTGGCACAGTCCCCTAGCAGTGCAGGCACACCCAGGGAAGGAGTTTGGCCATTGAGTCCTTCTCATTGCCCCAACTTCCACTTACCAGTGGGCTCACTGTCACTTGGGCAGATATTCCTGGGCCAAGCTTCCCACTGGAGCACAAGGGAGCTGCAGATTCCCAAGGAGCAACATGGCAGTGCCTTCAGTATTGCAGCACACTTCTCTCCTGCCAAGCATCCTCCAACAGATGTCACATAGTGTCACAGTACAAGCAGGCTTGTACTGGGCAAATTGATTCTCTATATATGGGCAAAGTACTCTGGTAGGACAGACAGTCCTCAGGGAACAAGGATAGGACAGAATTGGAAACAGACAAGGATTTGGACCTATGGTCACCAGCAGTTGGGGCACTTCCAAACAATCTAAAGGCATCAGGTAAAAAGGAGTGCATTTGCTTTGATCTGTCGGCTTTGATAATTCGTAAACATCTATTAATTGGCTGTGTCAGGCTCAGATCCTTATCATCTTCTGGTCTAATTTCCCCTGTTCGATACATTTCCTCCACTATAAAAATACCCATCACCCACCCCTGTCAGCACAGATTAAATCTAACACTCTTTCTTTCAGCTCCTCTCCCCAGCGAGGCTGTAAAGCTGTCAGCTCCACACTTGACAAGAGCCAGGCTGCCCTCCTTCCTTTTGTCTCCTGGAGGAGGAAAATATTTAGGTGTCACTAGCTGGATGGCCACAGGGAAGTCAGCGGATCTTGACCCTTCCACTGATCTGAGTCATGACAGGAGAGAGGAGTTTCCACCGGCAGCAGCCAGGATGTTCCCAGGGCCTCTGAGGCTCACCAGTTCCTGTGGTCACTTCCCTGGCTTCCCAAGGACTTCCACATGCTGGCACTCAGCAAACTTCTCCCTGGGAGTCCTCCAGCTGCTGACACATATGTGACATTTAAATATCTTCCAAGGCAGCAAGGTGCTGGCACCTTGGGTAGAAGAAGGATGCTGAAGGGGGTGATGTCAGGTCTGTTCAAAGGAGACATGCCCAAGCATGACTGAAAGGCCAAATATTTTCCAAACCTGCTGGCTGAGTGTTAACATCATGTCCTGTTCCTGGGTTTATATACAGCACAAAGAAAGTGGCTGCAGATAGCAGCCACTGTATTTGCAGTGAAATAGGGAGTGCAAGACTCCTGAAATCCCTCCTTCACCTCAGCAGTTCTTGCTGCACTCCCATCGCTCATAAGCAATGTCTGAGCATCCCTGCAGGCAGCTGTAAGGCTGAATGCTCTGCTTCCTGCTCAGTCAACAAAACATGCTTTTCCAAGAGGTGCAGGAGGAAAAACTTCCCAGTAAAGGCAGAGCAGGGATGTGCATCAGCCATGGCACAGCAGCAAACAAGTGGAGAAGAAAACAGCTCCTTGTCACAGAGTCCCAGTGCAGTGGACATGAGCAGTCCTGGGAAGCACAGCAGAAAGGAGAGAGGTGTGCAGGCAGGAGGATTCTGGGAGGTGTTGAGCTGCAGCCCCTGCTCATCGGCCCACAGTGTGGTTTTGCCTAATCCTCCTTGACTGCCCTTCAGTGAAGTTACAGGGAGTCAAAGCAAGGGCTAAAAGAAAGCCCTCTCCCTCTGCCCTCCACACATCATAGAAAGCATGTTCTCAGCAGCCTAGTCCCTGGTCTGGGAAGCCCAGGATGGTGGCTGGGGCTGTGCAGGGGTGAGTGCCCAGGGGCAGGTTTCCTCCGTAGTGCTGCTGTTGAAGCATGTGGTGATCCCATGCCCATGGATCCCATCCCATCAGCTCAACCCTCTGGTTAGGGAAGCTCTGCTGGGACCTCCACTGCTGCTGAGCCCAACGTGTCTGCTCTTGAGATAACAAGTGTTTCAGGATGGTGCTGAGAGATTTCCCAAGTGTAGCAGTACAGAGTTGATGTAACTGCTGCCCTGGATTACTCCAGAGCTGCTCCTGCTGCTGTGCAACTTGGGACATCAGACCAAGAGTACACACAATACATTTAATGTGCATGTTAGCACTCCATTAAATATTGACTATGCTTAAATAAATGATGCAACCAACTTTCAAGGAAGAAAGGGCTTATTTTGTCAACACAAAATATCCCTCTGTGCCCTTATCCCCATTAGTCCGGGGCCAGAAAGTTCCCTGAATGAGGTCTTTGTAGCTGGTTTCATATAACATCACTTCTCCAAAGGAGACTCTTTTAGAATGGAAAACTTGGTTTGGGCCTAAAAAGCCAGATGTTTTAACCTGAGCATGTCAGAAAGATGACTGCAAAATTTTCTTTGAAAGAAGCTTGAGAAGAAGAAATTTGTCAAAACAAACTTCTTTGACATAAATGAATCTGCATTTTAACAGAGAGATCCTTCAGTGGAAAATCCAGAAGCACCTCAAATGATCCTGACTCTCTTCAGGACTAGCCATGTGTGTCCTCCAGCTGTCCCCACTGTCACACCCTTGTGGTCTTGGGATGTGTGTTAATTTGGGAGCTTAGCAAGTAAACAGAAAAAAAGCTGGATCAGAAGTCTGAATTCAGCACCCCTTTAAGTTAGGAGGTAAAGTAAAAGGCAAAATAACTCCCCAGTTCCCTCATCAGTCAGTGGGGAGGGAGAAGTTCCCCTCTACCCCCTTTCCTGAATAAGTAGGAAGGTTAAATTGATTTGGCTGAATCACGACAGAGCTTTTGCTTGTGCCATGTTGAGGGTCCATGCTACATTCACTGGACGTGGGTTTGGGTGTCCTTCAGGTGAGACCCCAGGCTGGCTGTGGGGTGTGGGTAAGGCTGCATCACCTCTGCTGCCTTTGCTTTCATTTTCTGCTTCACCATCATTTTCCTCAGGCTCCCTCTCAGCTCCCCTCTCTACATTTGTTTTCACAACACCTTACAAATAGCTGGTTTTAATAATGTATCATTGGAGGTTCTTTTATATGCTTTTGGTGCATCAATTATTGAAGCCCAGCACTGCTGTTCTCTGTTAATAATGGGGGTTTTGGTTTGTTTACTTCTGTTGGTCAGATGTTTCATGGGAATGTTGTCACTCTGGCTGCTACAGGACATGAAACTATTCCATGGATGACCTGAGTGCGTCACTGAGTTCAGTCCACATGAGCTGGGCAGGTTTTAATGTCCCTGGGGAAATTCCAGCCACCACACAGAGATACCCCCTCTGCAGAGCAGTGCTCAGAAGGGTCACGTCTCCCACGGAATCACTGCCAGGAAACAGCCACCTTCCTGAAAAGGCTGGAACTGGCTAGGGCTTGAACCAGGACTGAACAGGGTTTGAACCATTTTTGAACCATGTTTGAACCATATTTGAACCATGTTTGAACCAGGTGTCCCCAGCTGCTGCTGCACAAGTGAAATGATGGTTGAGCGTTCTGCCAGCCTCACTCATGGCCCTGGGCAATTAAAATGTTAAAATCAATGTTGACAGAGAGAGCTGAGCCTGATGCCCAACACTGCTGTCTCTGAGCCAGGAGGCCCTGCAAGTAACCTGAAAGCCCAGCTGAACCTGCTCCTGATTTCTTTCTAGGACACCAACAGCTACCACTGGGCATTGTCCCTGATGTTGTTTCCAATCTTTCAAAAAAATTGCCATGGTTTTTATTTTCAGAAGTATTAGGTAGGAAAATGTCCATCTCACATACTTACATCCACTTTGCAGAGGCCAGTTTCATTCTCTGGTAACTTGGGAAAATGTTGGCATTAGGATCATCAGATCATTCAGGATGAAAGGATTTTTAGGAGGTCTCTGGTCAGGGCCAGCTTTGAGATCAGATCTGATTATTGGCAGCCTTATCCAGCCTAGACTTTAAAATCTCTGAGGATGGAGGCTGAGCAGCCTCTGGCCAACAGACATAGACTTTCCATCACTCCCAACTGGAGATAAATTTTTACTGGCAACCTGGAGGTAAAGGTTATTTATTCCATAAACAAACTCTGGAACATGCTGTCCTGTGGAGAGAGATTCTTTTAATTTTTATCTCATCTTGAGACTTCATCATGATCTACTATTCCAGGAACACCTTGAGGGCTCAGGCAGCATCTCTGTAACTTCCAGAGGTGGTGTTGAGTCCATGGCTATAGTTCTGTTCATCATGTGCATCCATGACATTTGCAGTTGCAACACCAAGTAAGGAAAAACGGAAACAGGATCTTGCAGGTGAGTCCATGCAGCAAAGATCCATGGCCACTGTGTCCACCTCCAGGGCCTCTCACATGGGAAGGATGTAGAGCAGCAGAAGCCAGTCCAGAGGAGCTCACAGAGAAGCTCCAGAGCTGGAGTGCCTCTGCTCTGGAACCAGCTGGGAGAGTTGGAAATTTCCCCTGGATACAAGAAGGCTCCAGGGAGAGCTCAGAGACCCTTGCAGGGCCTAAAGGGGCTCCAGGAGTGCTGGAGAGAGACTGGAGACAAGGCATAGAGGGACAGGAATTGTTCCCTGGCAGGGTAGACAGGCCCTGGCACAGGGTGCCCAGAGCAGCTGTGGCTGCCCCTGGATCCCTGGCAGTGCCCAAGGCCAGGTTGGACATCGGGGCTTGGAGCAGCCTGGGACAGTGGGAGGTGTCCCTTCCATGGCAGGGGTGGCACTGGATGGGCTCTAAGGTCACTCCCAACCCAAACTAGTCTGGGATTCTGTGATTCAGGACTGCGCTTACTAGCAAAGCTGTTGTAAGGATTTTATGTGTCCATGTCACACAATTGTGGGGTTTAGAGCAGGGCACTGGGTGGATTCAGGGCTAAAACCATCTGCAGAACAGAAGAAGAGAAGAGAGTTATTTTTAAGTCAGATCCATTTTGAACACAGGTCCCAAAACACCTGCTTTGGCATAACTGTGGGGTCACAAATGTAGGAGATTGGTGTTCTGTGCCAGATTTACTGCCAAAACTCAGGAGTGCAGCCCCAGCAACCCCCCTGTGTTCCTCCCTGGCTGTGGGGAGCACAAGGCAATGCCAAGGTCAGAATCCCTCCACAGCCAAGGCACGTGTGAGGTTTTCCTTGTGAATTTTTTCAGGGGTTGAAGTGAAACCACGAGCAAGTTCAGGAGCTGAGGCCATGTGTGGAAGCCCTAGTTTCCTGGCAATCCCTGGGCTTCCCCTGCTGTTCATTATCCAAAGTGTTTGAGTCCCTACCCCAACTGCCCTTGTAGTCCAAGCATCATTTGCCTTTTCCCTCCTGTTGGAGTGTTTGGTCTCCTCAAGCCCCTCCAGTTGTTGGGCCTTCCGTCAGCTTCATGGGAAGGCAGGACTAGGTTTTCCCTTTGGTTCTCTGGGTAAGAAGTATTTTTACATAAGGAGTGCTTTTGAGGCCCATTCTGGCATGGGAGCAGCAGGAATCACAGGAGATGCTGAGATGGGTTTTCAGGGCAGGGCATGAGCTTGGCACTCTGGTTGCCAAGAACAGAGCAAGCTGGGGAGGTGACTTGCTGCAAAGTCCCCTCAGAGGAGGGAATGACCCACTGGATCAGGAGAGGCACTGGCCTGGTCAGAGCTGATGTGTGACTGTAAGTAAAACCCCTCTCCTTCACTTCTCCCCTGCCTTTGGTCTCCAGGGACATTTCTGGAGACAGGGAATGTACTTTAGAGTGTGGCTGCAGATTTAAAAGGAGTTGCTGTACTTTGTAAGTAAAAGTTGACACTTGATACCTCTAGGCAAGCTCAGCACAGGACTTGTGGTACAGCTGTGGGTTGGTCCCACTCCTTTTCTCTCTGGAAGGTGAAAGAAGCACTGAACATACACTGAATTTGGTAGTACCCCAAGCTTATGCTTCCTTTATCCTTCCTTCTCCTCACTACCTGGAAAGGAAATTGGTCCACTTTTTTTTTGCTTGCAATGCAATGCCCACCTGACTGACACCTTGACTTTTTTCTTTTTTCTTCTTCTTCTTCTTCTTCTTCTTCTTCTTCTTCTTCTTCTTCTTCTT
>VRYO01002184.1:278070-296933 GCA_009812075.1 Sialia sialis | reverse complement strand
TCTTCCTCTTCCTCTTCCTCTTCCTCTTCCTCTTCCTCTTCCTCTTCCTCTTCTTCTTCTTCTTGTTATTTTCTTCTCCTACATGGTCAGCACTGCCCAGTAGTTCCTAATGAGAAAGTCCAGGGAAAGCAGCTGAGGGCACACCCCACTTCTTAAAATAAAAAGATGCTGTTGGAGCAGGGTTTGTGGAGCAAGTTTGCTTTGTTGGCAAACACATTCCCTCCGCATTCCCTCCTGGTTCCATACCACTGAAGATTAAACAGATAACATTCCCATGCTGTTAATCTGGCAACAGTTAAGTCAGGGAAGCTGCTGCAGTTACAGAGAGCACAGCTGGACAGATGTCTGATGGCAGCAGACACCTTATTTAAACACCAGTCTTGGCACCAGCCTCGTGTTTTCCATTCTGGTGAACACAGCAAGCCCTAAAAATTACATGGGGCAGCTGATCACTCTGTTGCTAGCACATTGTGGTGGGAGGGTTGCCAGCCACCTGGAAGAATGCTGATGAGAGTTTAGTGGTTTTTCTGAGAGCATCTCCAAGTGACTTGTGCCTGCATTCAGGAGAACTTGTTTTTCCATTGAATAAATGTGCACAGTTTGGAGACCCATCACAGTGGTGCAAATGAATCCATAGCCATGGGGGATGTGAACTGGAAAAGAAAGAGGAGGGAAAGTAGGCTCAGCTCCTGAGTTTTCCCCTCTGATATGCGCTGTGACTTCAGCAATTAAAGACTTCCATGCCTCAGTTTCCCTGCTGTGGAATGCAGTGGTCCTGTCCTGCAGATCCAGCATGATGGGAGAAGAAGACCACACACATGAAGGTGCTTCTCACCACAGTGCAATGGACCACATAAAGAGATTTTCTCCTCCTTTCCTGAGGGGTGGTCCTTATTATCCCATGGAAAAGGACATCTCGCTGGAAGACCCAGCTCTCCATTACCTCTCTCTCTGCCCTGTTTGCCTAATGCAGTGGCAGGTCCCAGCCTGTGGCTGCAATTCAGATAATCCCAGACACCAGAAATTATTAATATTGATCAGCACCTGCAGCATTTTGCAAGATAGTAAAGCAGAGGAGTGTGGCAGGTTGGAGACATTTCTGCTCCTGTTGGCTGATTGGGACTGATGGGCTTCTCCATGTCATGCCAGAGCAGTAATTCAGAGCTGGAAATTTCCCTGTGTTTGGAAAGGCATGGGGAGAAGGAGGCAGTTTTGGTGGAGCCCTGCTAAGTAAACTGAGTCAGGCCAAAAGGGAGAAATGCAAAGAACCCTCATAGGTTTTTTTTTTTATATAGCTTTCTCCCTGCTGTGGATTCCAGCTCCTGGCTGGTTTCACCCTCCTCTCCCCATCCTCTACTCTGATGGGATCCAGCTTTGCTCCACTTTTCTGTCCGTGCAACCTTATGCTCAAATGCAGGGGAGGGAGGGATGTTACTGAGCATGGATTCTCCATGGGTTCCCATGTCCACAGTCTCAGGCCACGCCAGCAGAGCCCTGGGCACCTCTTCCACGGCCCCCCTCCCCCAGTCCTGTCTCTCCCCTTGTTGCCATGCAGGACTCTGAAGGTTTCGGGTCAGTTCCTGTGTGCTGGTCACTCCTGGGCAGCTAAATAGCTCCATTAATTGTGCATGTGACTACAAGATTGATGGATGAGAAAGAACAAGTCTACCCCCACCCCAATTAGTACTTCATCAAACACAGGACGTGCCCCTCAGGATACCAGAGTGGGCTGGGGGTATCAGCATAGCTTTTGGACAGCGAGGTAATGGAGTGAGATTATCAGTCAATATTTAAATACAGACAAGATCTGAGCTCTTTCTGAATTGCCAGTTGGTCTATTGTGGCAGTGATGTCCCTTGCCTGGATACCTCATTTTTTATCATGCTACATTACCCACAGGGCTTTCGCATTCCCACACCACTTGACCCCTTGACTCTGTTATCTCTGTCTTGGAACAAACAAGAAACATTTTATTCCTACCAGCAAACTGTCATTCACATCAGCAGCTTCTGCTGGGAGTCTTCAACTCTTTTTCTCCATCTTCTTGCCTGCCCCACTGGCAGATCTGACTTCCCAAGGTAGAAAATACAGGCAGAATAAGCCCACCACCTAAATGCTTTTGGCCCACTTGATCCTTCTTAAAGTGACAGGGTGTATTTATGGCTATTTTTTGTTCCCTCCATCCCTAATGATTTATTTTTTCCTCTTACTGAGTGTCTTTCAATCAGCTATAAAGGGAAATAGGAGAGTCTGGCTGAACAAATCGCCTAGTAATAGTCAGATTGGTCAGAGGTGGTAATTGCAATTAAGATAATATCCAAGTGACTTTCTGCTGCTCTAGTGCCTTTCTGCACAGTAGAGCTGTAGTTGGAGATACCAACCTTAACCTGAGCAATAGAACATGCTTTTTAGGATAAATTCATTTAATATCCAGTATTTTGTAATTTACTTCATCTTCAATCAGCTGCAACAAAAACCCCTGTGCTGAAGGACCACAGCTCCCTGCCCTCAGAGGGGACCTGACCAAGAGGAGCCTTTCAGGGATCCTGTCTGTGTGGAGCTGTTTAACACTCACCCCCATGCCCTTACACAGTCTGCTGCATCTCAAACCCATTGCCCACTCTTTGCTTAGTTTGGGATGAAATTTGCCCAGGCCCTTCAGCCCTTTGGAGGAGACGCCAAGCTCCTGCCTGGTGGCTGTGATGTCCCTTGGTTGCTCTGGCTGGAAGCACATGGAGCTGCCCAAGGTGGAAAGGGATGGCTGAGCAGAGCAGGTGGGGAGCAGTGTGATGTCTCTCCCCGCACCTGTCAGCGTGATCCACCTCTGCACTCCTCTGTTCACTCAAGGGATGATGACACTCTGTGTTTGCCCCAGAGGGGCACGAACCCCTTTTCCAGGTATGCGTGAGGAGCGGCTGCCAAGGCGAAGAGAACTGCATCAATGCCTGCAGATAAATGACTATGCCCATTGTAAGGACTTGGTAAAGCCCCCATTGAAATAAATGGCAAAACTCCCAGAGATTTCAAAGGGATCAGTCCTGAATGTTTGTAATTCTCTCCTAGACTTATCATATATCCTCAGCACTGTGTGCTATTTCCATAACAAGAGGTATGGAATTCCCTTACTTCCATGTTTGTTAAGTAACAAAGAGAGATTTCAACGCTTGTAGCCTTCCCAAATTTGTCAGGCACCGAGCAGTCTCCCCATGGCTCCATGTGAGCTGTTCCCAAGCCCAGCGCCTCGTTAGTGTGGCCGGGAACTTGTTCCGATGTTATGAATATGCATCAGGGCTACGGTTGGGGTTTTGTTGGCATCAACAGTGACTTTGTCATTTAATGGTCTCCAGGGCTGTTTTAATCAACATGCACTTTTCGCATGTCAGCTTATTTCACTTCACTGGTTATTATTTTATTTACAAATATTCTGGCAATTTTTTGAATTTATTCCGTCCCACGCGCCTGTAACTTTCTCCTGTCTGCTCCACACTGTTCTCAAGCCAGAGCCTGTGGTTTCCCTTGCTTTGTCATGGGGAGGGATCAAATTTACCCTCCACCAAGCTTTGCTTTGCTTCATTCCCCATTGCAAAATGCTGATCAAACTGGGAGGGGGAATGAGGGAGGAGTATGTGCTCAAATGAGATTTACAGCAGCATGCGGAGCCTTAGGCCTGGTTCAGTAGAACAGAGAGATAGGCAGGAGTGCCAAGGCCACTGGGAATGTGCCTCAGCTTTCCAGAAGGAGCTCTGAGCCTGTATCAGAGCTCCAGGATTTATTTGTATCTGGTCAGGGAGAGCAGGAATTAGCACGGAGCTGCTCCAACAAGATGTGCTGAAGGAGCTCCTGGGGAGATGCTCCCGTGGCCCTGGGAGAGGTGGCTGCTGAGAAAGCCCAAAGGAGAAAGGATTGATGAGATGGAGGGCAGGAAAGGTGGGCAGTGGAGGAGATGCTGGGAGCTCTGTGCCAGCACTTAGGAAAATGATGGAGGATCCAGGGCAGAAGTGCCTCTGTGTGTGCCTGCTGCAGGGAGAGGAACTTTGCACCAATAATTTGGACAGGCTGAACTGGAGAATGAGGAGAAGAGTCTATAATGCTTCAAATCTACATTCATCCTTCTGCATAAACACCCCTGTCACGTACAGCACTTCACTGCAAGCTTTGTGGGCAGGAGCAGAGATCTTTTCCGGTCCTAGAGTGAGAGCTTTTCCTCCAACCACTCACTAGAGCTGGTGTTTTAGAGTAGAGGAAAGGTTCCTGCCAGGAATTCAAAAATAAGTATTCAAGCCCTGTTCATGTGTCTTGGCATGTTTCCCATCACAACTGCCAAGATGTCCAAACCTGAAACAAGCATCTTTAATAATTCACTGATGGATGCTTTTAAAAAATGTGTGGTTTATATTCATGCCAGCACTGACCCTCCCTCCCTCCCCTCTTCCCCGTCTCTCCTTCCTCTCCTTTTCTTACAGGTGGTCTATTTAATTTCAATTTCAAGCTGTTGCCTCCTGCTTTGGCTCAGCAAAATGATGTGTCTCGACCTATTCATTTCATGTTTCCAAAATCTTTTACATTTCCTGCCTCCTTCACTCCCTCCTTCCCTGCTTGAAAAGAAAAAAAACAATTCCAACTTGTAAAATGAAGGATTTCTCCTCATCTGTAGAAAATCTGGCCTCACTTATACCTATAAAAACAGTTGTTTCCCTCATAGGAAATGGATTGCTCAGCACCTGAATTTTGGTTAAGTTTGGTTTTTATCCTGATGAGATTTTGATAAATCTCTGCCTGATTTCAGGAAGAAGTGGGTTAACTCCCTGAAGGCTAAATTGGCTGTTTAGCCTCCCAGAGCAAAGGATTTCAGGATTTCAGGAATGCAGACCAACCTGACATGGAGTGAGAGCAGAGTGTGTTATCATCCTGGGGACAAAGCTGGAGGAAGAACTAGGATTCAGCCCCTTGCCTTATAATTTCAGTCCCCTGGAATGTAGTCAGGAATTTATCTCCCCAAAATTTGGATGGCTGTGTGTCAGATAAGTTTTTATTGAGGAGAGTTGAGTAGGGGGCTGAACGCAGGATCCCAGCCCAAGTGGGAAAGCCAAGATTCCCCTGCCTGTTGGGTATGGCCTGGATGTCGAGGAGATGACAGTGAAGAACAGCACTTGCTGCCATTTGGAGAAGCAAAGGCCTCTCCTTGGAGGAAAAAACACAGCTAGGAGCCCTCCCACAGGTGGGCATGTGGCCTGGCTCCATGTACCTGAACACAGGAGGGGTTTGCCCCTCAGCAGGGATCTCCTGAAGGAAAATATAGAGACAGGTCATTGTATGATGCCAAATTATCAGTAACTGACTCTTGTAAACAGGGTTGTATGTGTGGACTGAATTCATGGGATGGACCAGTTTCCTTTCCTGCTTTGGCAGCATCAGCTTCTACTTTGAATTCCTCCAGTCTGAAGATGTTGCCCTTCATGTTTTCCATCTCTTCATCCATGTGGGTGTTTATGTGTCTACCAGAAAATACAGATTTGAGTTCACCTTTTTTAACACAAACCAGAATTATTTGACATAAAAAGAGCAAGTCACTCCCACAGGTGCTGTTTGCCCTGTGCCACCTCACCTTCAAGCCTAGCCCCACAAGACTTAGACCCTTTGGCTCCAGACCACACAGCTCTGTCAAACTGATCTGAGGAGGGGTGGGAGGGGGAGAAGCCCCTCTAAAAGCAGGGATAAAGTTGCTGCAGCCTCTCTGGAGTGTGTGGTGGTCACGTTATTGTGGCTCCAGAGGCTCGGGGCAAGGGAGAGTGTGTGGGAGCTTAACTTTTCATTTCCTGTGTGGTTTCACATTGGGCTTGGTCTGCGTGATCAGGTTTAATTGATATACAGCAACACTTTATGTACATGCTGGGCTTCCAGAAATACCTGGTGGTAAGGTAACTGGTAGCAACATCAGCAACAGCTTTTTGGGGTCTCCAGAGACCCTGGCTGGCAGAACAGAGGTTTTAAGGTTTGGTTTCCCTAGTTTGGACCCCAATGAATAAAACATGGAAGATAATTTGATTAAAGCCCGAATCTCCTTATTTAGAACAGACTTGTGCTCTGAAAGAATAAAATTTGCTGAAAAAGGCTGAAAAAGCAAAACAAATGCTCCTGTGGGTGCTGAGGCTATGGAGCACCAGAAAGAGGCTCCTGGCTCATTCTCTTCTTGCCATGCTCCCCCATGTTTATGGGGTGCTCAGCTTCCCCCATGTTCATCTGCTTCACTACATGAGAGGGCTCTGAGAGCCTTGCTCCTGGTTGCCAGGAGCTCCAGCTTTTTAGCCATTCTAATAAGTGCAAGAACAGCAGACCAGGGTCAGCAAAATTATTTCCCTGAAAAGAAGGGGATAGTTTGTTTTTAGACATATTCCCTGCGTGTTTAAAGGTGTTCTTGAGCCAGGGTGCAAAATTGTCCCTGAAAGGAACAGAAAACAGGAGAAGCAGAGCGTGAAACTGTGTGTGATTCCACTGAGGTAATTTCAGTTTGGGCAAGAGAAGGGTCAGAGATGTAGCATCTTCTTGGTGCTAAAGACAGAGGAAAGAGGTCATGCTCTCAGTCATGAGAGCTTCAACTGCACCTTGGAGTCCCTGTCCTTGGAGGAATGACTGGACGCAGTTTTTCGTGCTCTGGTCTTGTTGACAAAATGGTGATGGGTCACAGGTTGGAACTGATGATCTTGGAGGTGCTTTCCAACCTCTGTGATTCTGTGACTCTGTGATTCCAGGCATGGAAAAGGACTCAGCTGGATTGTGCTGGTGCTTTTCCCAGATAACATTTCCCGGGGCAGGGATGATTTTTTATTGTAACTATATCATAGTTTTGAGCATTGAGAAAACAAACCCTGGCTGGTGCTTTATCCACTGAAACTCATTTTTCTTCAAGATTACCAAGTAGTGTGAAAGTCTCAGAAATCCCATTAAAATAAAAAGTATGGACATTATTTCTGTAGTGTGACAAGTCGTATGACTCAACATACAGCTCAGTATTTGAGTCATAATACTCAGTATTTCCCCTCAAGTAATTCCTCCTTCCCTCACTTCATCCCAAGAAATCGATCTTTTTGTTCATTAGCCTTAAACAAGATTGTGGCAGAACCAAGTGCGATAAGATCAAACACATCTGCTCCCTGGGTACTTTTGCAGATAGCCTGACTTAGTAGACAAAACATTTTAATTAAGGACCATTCACACTGCATTTCCCTCCATCTGCTCGGGAGAAATTCCCATGAATCCTGCAGGATTTTCCTCTATCAAGCAGAGTGTCCTGCAACAAAACGAGCTTCTGCGAAGTGCTTGCCCAGTATGAGTCAGAGATGAAGGAAGTGTTGTTTAGACAAGAGCGCAGGTTTTCAAGCTCCGAGAGGGAGTGAGAGAAGCCAAGGGGTGACAGCAGGAGGGCTGTGCTGTGAAAAGGCCCTGCAGGGAGGCAGCACATCCCGGGAGGTGCTGGCTGCTGGAAGGATGCAGCTGGGCTCCGTGGAGTTCCCTGGCTGTGGAACCGCAGCCCTCCAAGCAGCGCATCCCCTGCGCATTCCCAGCACTGCCCCCGGGGAATGCTCCCTCTGGCACCAGGGCTGAAAGTCCCTGAGATTTCAGCTGTGCCCAGACTCCCATTCCAGCCACTGCAAGCTAACTGGGGATTCGCTTCTAGAGAAAATGTCTTTTTAATAAACTTCAAAAATGAATTCTAAACCCCTTCAGAGCCAATAAACCGAGTTTTACGCCATCGCATCTTCTAGCTTCAGAGTAGGATTCAATGAAGTAAAGATTATCAGTATTTGGACGGTGAAGGGTAAGAAAACCCAACTCTAATTCATTCATGGAGTTGCTGGCTCACAGTAGAGAGGCCATGGCTACGTCTACCCAAAGCAGTGACCAACAAAGGAAACAGCTGAACTGGGATTGAAAATAACTCAGCATTTGCTAAACAATGCCTGCCTGGCAAAAAACCCCAGGCAAGGCTGCCTTGGGACTAGTTACACCATTCCTCTTTCAGTAGCATGCATTTCTTGATGTTCAGACATGATTAAATATCAGATAACAGTCTCTGTTGATAATTTTGTTTGGACTAAATTTTCAGCACCTTTTGAATTGCAGATAGTTTTTCAGATGAGTCTGGACAGAGGGAGATCTTTGTAATGTGCACAGTGCAAAAAAAAAAAATAAAAAGAAAGAAAGAGAGAAAGAGAGAGAGAGAGAGAAAGAAAGAAAGAAAGAAAGAAAGAAAGAAAGAAAGAAAGAAAGAAAGAAAGAAAGAAAGAAAGAAAGAAAGAAAGAAAGAAAGAAAGAAAAAGAAAGAAAGAAAGAAAGAAAGAAAGAAAGAAAGAAAGAAAGAAAGAAAGAAAGAAAGAAAGAAAGAAAGAAAGAAAGAAAGAAAGATCAAAGCTTTGAAATCCCAGCTGGTGTTTCCTGCTTCTTAGCTGCCCAGTTTTCATAGAGTAATGGATTTTCTTTCATAAACTCCCAATTGTAGTCAATAGAATGGAATTCTGAGATTTTATTTGGTTGAGTTTCTAAGCCAAGTCAACCACTTTGTTCTGAAGAGCTGGAAAACTACTTGGTGGAGCTCAGAATTGCCTTCTAGGTGTTGCCTTACTGCAGAGAATCCTTTTCCCTTCTGTGAAGGAGCAGACAGATGTATTTCTGAGTTAGCAAAAAATAATTTGAAATTTAGGCATAGTAAAGAAAACACCTCTAAAGCAATGATATCTCCTGAGCCAAGAAGGTTTTTTCTGCCAAATGCTGCTGTTTGGAAAATCTTTTAACTTTTCAGGAAGAGATCCACTAGGACATCTTTCAATAGGAATGATTTTGTGCTATAGAAATATTGTAAAGGAGTGCATGGCGTGGAGAAATAATTACAGGTGTCTTAAAATAAATCTCTGTTAGCGTCCACAGTGGTCATCTAAGTTTATTCAGATTTGTATTCTTGTGAAATTCCTCTGGCTCCAATTTTTCTGCATACTAGTCTTAAAAAGGCAATATACTGTCCTTCCATTCCTTCCCCCATCCATCAATCTAATCTAATTTAATCTAATCCTGCCTAAACTAAAATAACGAAGACAGACAACCCTTCAGAGCCAAATACAATTAATTCATCCACAGTTAAAATGAAATGTCTTTTTTCATCTGGAATTTCCTGTTGAGTTGGACGAGCCCGAAATTATTGCCATAACTTTAGTAGAAGCAGGTTATAATCCAATCCAATATACAGCACAAATAGCTGGGTGCAAATAAGAAGCTACTTATTCCAAGTTAATCAATGAAAATTTAAAATAATGGAAAATTTAATGCCAGTATGTATCTCTCTTCAGGCATTCACTACTAGTGTGAGACGCCTGAACAGGGAACTCTGAAAAGGCAATTTGGATTCAATCTTTTCATATTGCTGCTTGGTATTATTACAGAGAATCTCTTGTACATGGGAGAAATATCTTTTCCTGTGCAAGAACTCATCTGCTGCCTGCAGGACTTGGGGCTCAAAGTGCTGTAACAGATGGAGGAAGGTGCAGGTCCCAGGGCTTGTCTTGCTTGGGCAGAAGAGGCTTAATATTCTGTGCAGAAGCTGTTTCTTTCAGAAAATAATTTCCAGGTTATCTCACGTCATTTTGGAAAAGGTTTAAACTAAAAGTTTTAGTGAAACGTTTAAGCTGAAGTTCAGAACAGGTGTCCTGTGGTATTGCTTCAGGTGAGCAGGTGTAAATCTGCAGGTATAATACAAAAACCTGAGCTGGAAAGGCAACCCAGGCCCTGCTTCACTGAGAACAGGCAATCCTGAAGGTGAACAGAAGAAAGAAAAATTTAACTGACCTCTTCAGGGCCTGAATGGGTAGGAATTCTCAGAAGTCCTATCAAGGTGGACACCAGTGTCTGGAGGATCCATCCTTTGACTGGAAAAGGAATGGAGTGGCTGCTGTGGGACCCAGGTGTCCATGACCATGACTAAGGTGGGATTCGGGCTAAATTGGTGTTAACACATCAGCACCAGTCACACTCGTCTCCCAGCTCACTTCAGGAGTGGAATAAGATGCACCAAAGCACTGAGGAGGTGGGCACAGCTGGGAGTTTGTTGCTCATTTTCCAGCCATTGGAGGAAGGGAGCCTTGCTTTAAATTGAACCTGTATGTGCAGAATATTATGGGATGCCATTTATATGTGTGTCATAGGGTTTCCCTGGGTATCTGCTCTCTCCAGGCCTAGGTAATTTACTAGCCCCTGTGTGGTTATCCCACTCCTGTGGTTATCCCACAAGTTCAGGCAGTGCTGCTGTGGGAGGGGAGCAGGAAACCTGCAGGCTTGTTTGGTTGGGATAAATACACTGAATTTACCAGAGTTGTCCCTGATTTTTATGGTTAGAGTGGGCTTTGCAGTCCCATTCTATGTATTTAATAGATCCTTGTGGAAGGGGAGGAACAGCAGTCAGGAGAAATCTCCACGAGTTTAGGTCTCTGAGGAAAAGCTCATGAACTCTCCCTGTATTGAGAACCCTCAATGAACTCCAAAATTAAAGTGTTCCATGAACCCTCGAACTCCACCAGGCTTTGCCTTGCCCAGTGGAAAGGCCTTAGTTACTCTCATCTCCTTTTTGATACTTTGGCTCTATTTTACGAGCAGGGAAGCACAGCTGTACAATCTCCCCCATCTCAGTGTAATTGCATCAGATACTTGCAGGCCAGATTGCCAGTCAAGCTGGTATTTACAGAGGTCCTTATGTCAGAAAAGGCTTTCTCATTATATCTGAGCTTTTACTTGTTTATCAAGAGTCTCCAAACCCACTTTCCCCACTCACAGTGGGAGAAGTGCTGCAGGAATGTGCCTTTTAGCTCAATACTCATCAGAAAAGGCCTACCTGGCTGCAAGTTTTCAGTTTTATTTGCAGCTTGCAGATCTGGCTGCAAATACCTGCTTTGAAGAATCAGCACTGGGAAATAACATGGACAAGGGTGATTCTTTGAAAGTGGTGGTGTAATATCCTCCCTGAGGTGCCTTGGGACACCTGGGGAGTTTATCTCCCCTTCCCAATAAGATAAGCAGTGTTAAATGGTGGGTGCTTTGTCCTCACTGTACTTAGCAATTAGATCTTGTCTTGATAAATCCCACGACACATTTAGGGACATGCAGCGCAGTCATTCCTGGATTTGCCTGGTTCAGCACAGGGCACAGCTTGCAAAGCGCTCCTCAGAGTGCAGGAAATAGTGCCCTGAGCCCCCATCCTTCAGCGAGGTGGGAACAGGGACTTGATATATGGTAGTAGGCAAAGTTATGCAGAACCCCAGAGGAGAGCCACAGAAAGGATGTGATTGTGCTGTTACCTTTGGGAATGTTTCTGACTGTAACCTCTGAAGCCTGCATTAGTGTCCAGGGAGCTGGGAGCTCTATTGAGACTTTCCCTGCTCTTCAGAAGCCTTCGATGTATGGGGCTGTCACTGAGTCCCCCACAGACTCAGCATCTGGAAGTGTCCATGTGGACAAGCGTCCCCTGCAAAGCCAAGCCCAAAGCCTCCTCTCTGCAGAGGGGCTCAGGGAGGGGTCCCAGCCTGGCTTTGGCAGCTCCTTGGCAGCAGGTCTGAGTGCCCAGGCATGGCAGGGGAGCCCCGGGCCCTCCTGATGAGCCCAGATCCAAGGCTCTGCAGCACCTCGCCAATGATTCCTGCCCTTTTTTGGGGCTCTCTGCGGGTTATGTGACATCACTGCTGGTCCATGTGACATCACTGCTGCTGCTCTGTGTGACATCACTGATGCTCTGTGTGACATCACTGCTGTTCCATGTGACATCACTGCTGCTCCACAGCGCTGGGGACTCACCCACACCTCTCTCCAGCAAGGGCCAGTGTGGGAGCAATGTCTCACATGAATGAGATAAGAGAAGACAAAGCAAATGGGGTAGAAAGGAAGCTTGTAGCTTTTCAAGTTCAATGAGGCTTACCAGGCTTTCAGAGGCCTCTTCAAATCAGAGGCTGAGTTAAAAGAACATGCAGAATTCAAAGCCTGTCCTTTTCCAGGCCCTCTGCTGGCTTTGAAAATCCTCCCAACTCATGTTTACTCTTGTTTCTCTCCCTCCTCCCCCTCTGCCCTACCTTCCCCACACAGACACGCACTCAACCCCTCTCTCTGTGCACAATTGTCCCCCCAAAATCTGCTCAAAGCAGATCCTGGTAGGTGATGCCCAGCCCCAGGAATAGGTGGGGTGGCTGTTTCCATGCCCCTACATCCTGAATGTGGGATGCATGCAAGTGGCAGCCAATGGTGGGCAACATCAGCAGAGGACACAACAGACCCCCTAATCTCTTGCTGCTCAGAGCTTTCTCTCACCCCAGAGAAACCCAGCATCAGAATAAACTGCTCCTTCACACTGCAAACATTAAAGTGTTTCTTTTGCTGGCAGACACATAGAGTAATTTCACATTAATAAGCTGTGCCTATTTCACTGAAGAATTGAGCTGATCCCAGAAGTGCAGCTAATCACCAAGCGTGGCTTATTTATGGACAAATTCCGGGGAAATGCCAACCCAGAAGTGCAAGCTGGCCGGGCTGGGAGCTGCCACGGAGCTGCGGCCAGCCAGGGAGAGAGCTGCCGCGGAGCCATGGCTGGGAGGGCGGGGGGCAGGTGGGGAGCTGCCATGGACCCGCTGCTGGGTGGGTGGCAAGCCGGAGCCACTGGCGAGTGGTCAGCAAGCTGCCGCCAGTTTTTGCGTGGCAAGGGGGCAGTGGGCCACCGTCTTCGAGCACGTGGCAAGGGTCAGTGGGTGGCCAGCTTCAAGTGTGTGGCGAGGGAGCGGTGGAGGGCTTTGCACGGCACCAGTAGCCGCCACCACTGTTGAGCAGGCGGGAAGCCACGGCAGTCAGCGCTGGGGCCGGGAGTGCCAGGGCCTGCAGCATGGGGAGGGTGCCTGGGGATGCATTTAAAGTCTTCACTGGTCTGTGAAAACTGTTTGCAAATTGAGCACCTGACAGCAAACCCCGAGATCACGTGATTCTCTTACTAACTCGTTACTTTGTTGCACACGGATCCTTGCTTTAAAAAAAAACCTGTGGCTTATCACCTGGTGCGGCTTATTTATGGACAAATTATGTGGTCTTCCTGGCTCCCCAGAAGTGCAGCTTCTAACCAGATGAGTGTGAAATTGCTGTACTTTGAAATGTGTCTGTGATGTGGAGCACCAAGGCTGGGTGCTTTCATTCCAGGAATTACAATTTGGCCACCAGTTTCTAGGAGTAATCAAGGGCTGCAAGTGGGGGCACCTGGAAATATAAGAAGGGATGACGCTTCCATTTTTGCTGCTGACAGTGTGACTTGACTTGGAAAAGGAGGTCAATGCATCTGGGACACTTCTGTAAGGACTCTGCACTGAGGGCTGTTTGTAAGGCTGGCTGAGGTGGGATCTGTGTCTGGCTGCTCAGAGGAGAACTGTGCCTGGGAGAGTCCGCCCCACATTCAGTTTACCATAATTTCCTGGGCAGGCACAAGGGTTAATGATAATTAATGGCAGATCTTTGTAAGATTGGGGCCTTGAAGGCAGACAGGTAAGTGCAGAGGACTTTTCCTCATCTGCTGCTCCACTCACTCTGCTATGAGTGCCATTTCTGCTTCTGCCCCACCCATATTTCTCTTGTCCACCCCAGATGGGAGCTCTGATCATGAATTTATGACAAAAAGGCAGTTAAGAGCTGTGAGAAGGAGACTGTCCACACACATGATAAGAAGATAATCTCGGGTGCATGGCTTCAGCTATTGCACAGAGAGGCTGAGCCCTGATCTGTCTTGCCTCTCCCACAGCTCTGACACTGCAACTCAGAAGGGTCTTCTTCCAGTCACTCATTCAAGTGTTTTATCAATAATGAACCAAGTCCAGGCCCTGCTTCACTGTGGCTTTGCCCTAGCTCTATAGCCAATAAAACCTGCAGCTGGGGCAAATCTACAGCCTTCCTCTCGCCTGTGCCGCTCCAAAATCTTCATCAGCCCCTTTCTTTTTCTGGAAATGTGTTGTCCTGTTCTAAGAAAGAGCCAGTGTCAAAGGCAGGAAACAAATTGCTGTTAATACCTTTATTTTCCCGCACAGGAGCTCAGTGCATGTCTGAGACAGCAGAGCTGTTGTTTGTTTGTACCTCTGGCTTCACAGCATTCCCACCATACTGGGCATAGATCTGTAAATACCGCCTCTTCTCATTGACCAGCCTTACAAGAAGGGAGAAATGGCAGAACTCACCTCTGCCAGTCTGCTGCTGTCACCCAGTGATGTGTGAAACACTGTGAAATAACCCTGAAGGTTTTCTGTCCCATTCTGTGTCCAGGTGGCAGCAGGGATGTCCCATTTGGCACAAACCTCAGCACTGAAAGGAGCATCAAGCTCCAGGACCAAAGCCTTGCTGGTCAGCAGGGACATCAGAAGCATATTTGGTTCTTGCTGCATACCTGACAGGGACCCCAAGTAGAAAAGAGCTGCCATTTCTTTTAAGAGCTGACACTTATTCTTTAGAGGGTTTTTTGCAACCCCAGAGTTACTGTAAAAATGTCTGCCAAGCATTGCCCCTCCAAAGCCTTTGCTGAACAGGAGATTTGCCTGCCAGCTCCCAGCACTTTTTAGGACATTGTCAACAGTCCTAAACTGCTGAGTTTCTCTCCCCAGCTGTGCAAATGAGCCGGAGAGGCTGATGAAGGTGCAGGTGTGGGGACAGAGGGATGTGACACTCTGGAGTCACCAGAGGCAGGGAGCGGCCCTGTGCTGGAAGGCAGCAGAGCTCACTCCAGGCCCCTCTGAGCACAGGGGGGCTCTGCAGCTCAGTGACACAGAGCTGGATTGTGCCTCCTGACCCCAGTTGTCAGTGAGCAGCAGGGAGATGACAGATCAGGACCAGCTCCTCGGCTGACATGAGCTGCTAAAATGTTATTGACCTTGTGTGGCCCTTTGTCACTACTGTCTCAGCTCCTCTGGAAAGAAACCCTTGGTCTTGTTCTTCTCCTCTGGGCTGGGAAAATGATTATTGTTATGTCCTGGCCTTAGGTTGATGGAAATATGCGCAACTTTTGTCACACATTTCTCTGTCCCAAGTGCATTTTCCCTCTTTTTGCTATTCACACTTTGTGTGAAACAGGTGTTCATTAATCTGGCAGGGTTGGGGAGGTGCAGGGAGCCAGGTACACCTTGGCCCTGCCCCAGCTCAATCCCCATAGGGGTCAGCCAATGCATCCCACACCTGATCCAGTGCACAGGGCACCAGCCCCAGCCCTCCCTGTACCTCCACAGCCTCTCCACAGCTGCCTTCTGCTGCCAGGAGAAATGCTGGGACAGGGGAGCTTAAAGGCAAATAAACACCAGGAAGAGATGAGGAAACTCCTCAAACCCATTTCCATAAAATGCTGAAACCCTGGCTCAGGGTAGGATAAGTAGGATGGGGTGGGGAGGAGAGGAGAGGAGAGGAGAGGAGAGGAGAGGAGAGGAGAGGAGAGGAGAGGAGAGGAGAGGAGAGGAGAGGAGAGGAGAGGAGAGGAGAGGAGAGGAGAGGAGAGGAGAGGAGAGGAGAGGAGAGGAGATAAAGTGAGTGTTTATATCTCCACAGATATACTATCTATGGGAGATCATATTCCCTGGTTTGCCCTGCTGTTTCTTTCTCCTTACAGCTCCATCAGCCTTTGCTTTGCTACAAAGTGAGTGTAGGTTCCCAGCCCTGGAAGTTTCCTGTCCCTGGGAACGTCCAAGGCCAGGTTGGATAGGCCTGGCACAACTCTGTGTTGGTGGGTAGAAGTTACCTGCCAGTGGAGGATATTTCAGAATTCAATAGTGCACATATTTCACATAAAATGTCTTCACTGGAAGTATGGTCAGGCATTGAAACAGGCTGCTCAGGGAAGTGTGGAATCACCATCCCTGGGAGGGTTCAGAAGGTGTCCCTTGGCTTTGTGCAGCAGTACACAAGGTGGTGCTGGGTTAATGGTTGGACTTAATGATCTTAGAGATATTTTCCAACCAGGGGATTTCTCCTCTTCCACATCCTTCTGCCCTCTCTCCACAGGTGAAATGGTTGCAGCAAAGGCCAAAATTCACTGCAGACAGTACTAAGCACATTATTCCAGTTCACTGCCAGTGGTGAGGCTGTGCACTGAGTCTTAGGATGAATCCTGCTGGAAAATGATCCTGCCTTCCTAGTTCCCACATTTTCCACAGGCGTTTTCAGCCTTATCAGAAAGGGAAGCGAATAAACAGCCTGTCAGAGTTGGATTCTTTCTTTGCGCCAGGAAAGAGGTCTATGGATGAGGTTAAAGCCAAGAGATGCCCCAGGAGGAGCAGGCATTTGGCTGCCTTTAGTGCTCTGGCTCTGTGAATAATAGGGATTGTTCCCTTTCCAGGTTTGTTGGTCTTTGCACTTAATATGCCATTTTTTCCAAGGGCTGTAATGATGAGGAGAGCCAGAGATGCTGAGGATCAGGCAGGTCATTCTTGCAAGTACCAGATGATCTACAACACACTATTATCAGGGCAATACACTTCTTTCATACACTGAGTAAGGTTTCTTATGTAGCCCTTGGGTTTGATCTACACCAGGCCAGCTCTTTTTATCAGTTTGTCAGTTCCAGTGAAGAAGTATTTCTGCTTGCTTGTCTGTAATAAATTCCGATTGGTCTTGTGCTGGCTATAAGGCTAAAACAGAAAGATAGTCCTCCCATGACACTGAAAGCAGCTGAAAAGAGGGACAGGGGCAGATTGCCAAGCAATCCAGTAGCCCCGAGGTAACCTGTTCTGGTGAATTTGCTTTGGTCTCTTGCTGGTGCCCATGTCTCCTTTCCTCTCCCAGCAGCAGTACTTTCTGGCAGATGGTGTTATTTTTTACAGGGCTACAGACAATTATAGCTGTCAAGGGCATACCAGAGTAGTTAGCATTTACGGTGTTAGGGGAGATTACCCTCTAAATGTTAATAGCAGGCACAGCTATGGAAACTTTCACTCCAGATCTGTGTTGGACCAGTGCTTCAGGTGCTCCAAGAGCCTCAGATGCACAACATGAGCACTGCCAGTTTTGGGAGCCCTCCACACACACCACTGCTCACACACCTGGTCACTATGTGTCGGGACAGTAGGGTCTCCCACCAACGAAGTTGTGCAACCATCAAGCTCAGAGAGGTTTGATTTCATCTGGTTCCCTGAGCTGGGGCACATCTGCAGTTATGGAGGAGTTGCTGTGTGTTTCCTGGGCATTCCCACTGTCATTAGAACTCAGATCAGTGTGAGCACACACTGAGTTTCAGCCTCTGCAGCTGCTTTGCCTGTGTTTTCAAAGGCCACAGGGCTTGATCAGCTCTCAGAAGTTTGGGAAGGGCTGCTCCATGTGGGTGGACATGGACATGGAATGGTGTAAGACATGTCTAATGCCCCCAGGGCTGCTGATGAGTCACAGAATCCTCTGAAGTCAGGATCTGCTCGGCTCAGATCACACATATCAAATGAGAGACAGCTTTTCCTGTTTGTTTGATGGCACCTGGTGCAGTAGGGCTCAACCAACACCTCCAGTGGAGCTGCAAGGAGGAAAATCCAAAATAGCTGCTGCTTGAAATTGCTCAGAGACATAAATTTAGACCAGAACCCTCAATCTGCCCTAGATCCATTGGAAAACATTCCTAACTTTGCAAGCCAGAAAAATTTTCTGACGTAACACTCGTGTCTACACAAGAGACCTCCACACCTGATTGATACCTCTTGGGCCCAGGTCTCACTGCTGCCAGGCTGTAAAAGTAAAATTCTCATCCTAGCTGTAAGAGGATGATCCCTTGTCCTGGCTGACTGCTGCATGGTCTCACCACTCAGTACCAGCACCTTGCTCAGTGAACTTTACCTAGACTGTGCTTTGCGTTGGGGTAGATGGAAGCTCATTTCTTGTCTTGTTGGGTTTTCAGTCATGAAAGAGTGAAGTGTTAAGGCTGAATAATGAATTCTCATGGCCCCTTGCTGGGAGTGCACATCTAAAAGACACCCATGTTTAGCCTCAAGGAGATGGCCTTTTCCCATGGTCCCAGGAAAGCTGCAAAAAAATTCTTGTAGCAAAATCCCTTGGCTTTTCCTGCTGGTCTGCAGCCAGGCTGGTCAGAGGATGTTTCAGCTTTAGGTTATTTCTTCTGTCTGAAGGCTCTTGTGCAGACCCAGGGCAGGATTTGTGACTGTTAACTCCAGGGAACACCAGTGGTTTAACAGCAGAGGCTGCCTGTTCCTTCCTGTTTATCCTTCCCAAGGGTATCTGTCCTCCCATGGCTAAAGGGGAAGGTAAAACAGCAATGAAGAGCAGGGCGTCCCACACACTGACCTTGGGGAAAGAAAGAAAAAGTGAGTAAGAGGCGAGTAGTTAAAATGTTCTGTTCTTCAGGTCCCCTATTTCTGCCCTTGATGTATTAAACAAAGGCAGAGGTGAGTGGGTTAGCAAACCTTGGGAGGGGGCCCCCAAAACCCAATTTGTTTGACACTAATTTGATTAAAGAATAAGGACATTCATTGCTGATGCTTACATGTGGCTGCATCCTTAAGCAGGAGAAATCCCACAGCAAAGTCATCAGTTGAGTGATGCCCTTGGCCCTGCTCTCCCTGGGCCACACTCTGCTCTCAGTTACACCAACACTGCAGGCTGGCAGCTGAGACCAGAGTGATGGGCTGTACAAGGACATTCCAGGCAAAAAAAGAGTTTGGCCTGGCAGGGCCTAGTTTTTCCAGAACTGTGCTGTGCCCACACAATCTGCCCCCATCTCATCCAGGAATCTGAAAGAGTAGGTTCAATCAACCGATGGGAATCAAGGCCTATTTTGAGCAAACAGGGGCAAAAATGCTTCAAATAAAGAGAGATGTGGCTGCTTACAGACA
>VRYO01002184.1:263768-276978 GCA_009812075.1 Sialia sialis | reverse complement strand
GAGGGACCCGCCCTGCTCCCCGCCGGGACCACGTGGAGAAGAGTGTCTGGGACTGGGAAACGGACTGAGTTTTGTTCCGTCTGATTGTTGTTTCTTTTATAGCTGCTGTTCTTGTTTTGTCTTGTAGATATATCAGTAAAGAACTGTTATTCCTGAACCCATACTTTTCTGCCTGAGAGCTCCTTAATTTCCAAATTATAGCGAACTGGGAGGGAGGGGATTTTCATTCTCCATTTTAGGGAAAGCTCCTGCCTTTTTCTGGCAATACCTGTCCTCTAAACCAGGACATCCTGCCAGCTGAGTACCCTCCCAGAGGAGCAGGAAGGAGGGAGGCCTCCAAGGGCTGGCATTCTTGACATGGAAATGTAATTAGTCCAAGCCACAACTTTGTTACCATGCATTAACTCAAATCAAGAAAAAGGAGGCTCCAAATCCAGGAGCAGTGAAAGGAAAGCACTGAGTCAATCTACCTGTTTACCAGTTTGACTATAGCTATTGCAGAATCAATCCTCTCCAGGAGAACTTTTCCCACCTGACCACATTCCAACAAGTGCAATACCTTTTCAGGAACACCATTAACTTTGCTAGTTTTCCAGGAATAAACAGAGAGATACATGAAAGTTCTCAGACCGGTAGCAAATGTGTCATTTGCAGAACATAACAGGATTTGTTTCAGAAGTAGAACAAATTTCACAATAAATCTAAAAGGCCTTGGAAGTGTCCACCGCTTTCCTGAAATCTGAGGATAACTAAATTCACTGAAAATGAGGGAAGCAACAACATTCCTAGTGGTTTGGCAAGTTCTAGTTTGATATTACAGTTGATGCTCCCATTTTAATGGAGAGTTGGGGACTGGCAGAAGAAGAATTCAGTTCTTATTTCTTCAACCAGGACATTTGGTTTGTCATCTTGGGGTGGTCACGATTTAAACTGGGATTTTAATGATAAAAGTCTATGTCCAGAAAAATTAAGAAAAGTTTCTTATCCCAATCATTTTTGGCACTGAATAAGAACAGTCCCAGTAGCTGTTAGGTACCATCTGCCTCTTTTCTAGAAGAAATGTTACTGTTTTTTCTATTTTAGGAGTTGGTTGAAGTTATCTCACATATTTTACACCACATCAGAGTTTTGAAAGGCCAAATTTTGATAGTAAATATTACACCTCTCCTCCACTGCCTGTAAGACTGATCCTTTATTACTTTCTTCTGATTTTATAATTTTATTTAGCTTCAAAATATAGAATGATTGAGTAGAAGAAGTAGGGAGGCATTTACAAAAACTGTTTATCCTTCTTCCACCTTCCCTGTTTTGCAAGACCAATGCCTTCTCCACCATTAAGATGGGAGAGGCAGCATCCTTTCTCCTTTGAGTATCAAATTCTCGCTAAGTCGAAAGTGCCTGTAGAGATACACAGTAACTATCATCTTTAAAGTACTGAAGCAAGGAGAAAAAAGGCCTTTTGAAGAACAGAATCATCTTCCTAGCTTTGCTGTTGATACAAGGCTCTGCAGATAGGAAAATTCTTGGAATGCCGGCTGCAAAAGGGAAGCTCTGACAGAACTGTGCTCAGACAGCTTGCACTTGAAAGATCTTGGTGTCCATCTTTAATTCCTCTCAAGCTGAAAAGACTTTGCAAAACCTCAGCTGAAAAAGCAAAATCCCAGCTGAAGAAGCAAAATCTCAGCTAGGAAAGCAAACTGTCTATTCCTGCCTGCAGCTCCGGCTCAGTGAGGATTTTCCATGACAAAGCTCAGCCTGGGTACTTCAGTTTGCTCCTTTATTTTTGATGAACTTTCTACAGAACTTTCTACAGTCCAAAGCATCCAGCCCAGAGAGCTGCAATTTCCCAAGGCTGATGTCTCTCTCCCTTGGGGCTTTTCCACACAGTTTGATTCCCTAGATACAACTCACAGGAAAAAGATCTTTTGCTTTCGAAGGGAGGCAGTGACACCCTGCCTAGTAGTGCAAACAGCTGTTGGTTCATTCCCTGCAGTCAATGTATCAGTGAAATGCAGTCAGTTGCCCAGTTTGAGGAAGGTGTTTTGATTGCATTTTTTCTGGTTTGAAAAGCCTGACTTGGAAATGAAAACCCTCTATCCCATGAGTATGAACTATGAAAGTTTAGTGTACTGTTTGCTAAGTCTGAGTCGTGCCCAGTTCCTGACCATTCCAGGTGCTGTATGCCTGTAGTGATGCTGAACAAGTCTGGGCCATGGTCTGTATCGTCTGCACCAGCCAAACTATATTTAGCTCTTTTTCTCCATATTTTGATGCCTAGTTGTTTTTCTGCGTATTTTGCTGTTTTTTTACATACCTAGCTGTTTTTCTGTATATTTCTTAGTTTATACCAATGTTTATAACAGGTGCACGGGATGAGCCATTTTTAGGTGTTTTTCTGTAATTTGTTGAGACTCTTCAAGGCTACTGAAACATAAATTGCGCTAAACTGTGAGAGAAGAGACTGAAAAACAGAATGCCGAGAGATGCCCAAGGTAAAGGTGGGCGGTGAAGTTCTGGACAGTGGCCAATCATCGTACCTGAGGGGCTTGTGCAGGGCACATGAACAAGATAAAGGCACCAATCAAGAAATGCATGATCATGTGGACAGTAGTCGTAGAATGTATAATTAAAGCTAAAAGTAAACAATAAATCAGCTCCTGCATAATCATATTGATTTGCTGTCCAGAAGTCCTGTTTCTTCTGCATATCCCTTATAAAAAGAACCTGCATCCAGTTTGCCCAATAATATGGAATTGTGCAATCACAGAATGGTTTGAGCTGGAAGGCAAACTAAAGGCCCATCTATTTCTGGCCCCTGCCATGGGCAGGGACAGCTTCCACCATCCCAGGTTGCTCTAAGCTCCATCCAGCATGGTCTTGGATACTTCCAGGGATCCAGGGGGAGCCACAGCTTCTCTGGGCACCCTGTGCCAGAGCCTGCCCACCCTCACAAGGAGGAATTTCTCCCTAATATCTATTTCTGTCAGTGTGGAGCCATTCCCTCTTTTCCTGTCACTCCAGGCTCTTGTCAAAAGTCCTTCTCTGGCTTCCTTTTCAGCCCCTTCAGATACTGGGAGGATGCTCTGAGGTCTCCACATAACCTCTTTTCTCCAGATTATTTTCTGTGTTATTTAGGGTGTCTCCTGCTTGTGGCACTTCATTTCAAAAATAATGTATGGAGCAAGAATTACAGTTCAAAGTACAGTAATTTCACGATTATAAGCCGCACCTTTTTCCTTGAAGAATCCAGCCTACCCCAGTAGTGTGGCTAATCATCAGGTGCAGCTTATTTATGGACAAATCCCAGTGAAATGCCAACCCGGAAGTGAGAGCCGGGCGGGGAGGGTGCCTGGGGCTGCCTTTAAAGGCTTCACTGGTCTATGAAAACTGTTTGCAACTTGAGCACCTGTTGCAACTTGAGCACCTGACACCAAACCCCGAGCTGGCTTGATTCTGTTACTAATTTGTTGCTTTGTCACACGTGGATCCTCGCTTAAAAAAAAATTATTTATTTTTTTTTTTAAGTGCGGCTTATATTCAGGTGCGGCTTATATATGGACTAATCCCATGGTCTACCCGGCTACCCCAACGTGGGGCTTATAATTAGGTGCGGCTTATAATTGTGAAATTACTTTACAAGTAAATGCAATTAGGAGCCCAGAAATCCTCAGCTGCAAGAGAGTCTGCAGTTATATTAATCCTGGACAAGAAAGAACAGTGCTAAAATAAACACCACCAGAAAAGATGTAACAAATCCTCAATACCCTCTGTCCATGGAAGGGAAAAGCCCTGTCCTTGAATTTCAGCAAAGATCAAGGTTGGGGTCAGGATCGGCAGGAAAGGAACAGAGCACAAGGAAGGCAGAGTGTTCATCCTGGGTGGTCTCTCACATCAGTGAACCCCCACCTCATTTCTGAAGCCCACACCTGCTGTGTCCCAGCCCAATTTCCCTGTGCAGAGAACTCTAAGTGCCCTGTTCCAAACTGATCATGTCACAGCACCGGGAGGGAAGTGCTCATTGCTCTGAAGGGCATTTTCATTGAAGGGCACCTAATGCATTAGGAGAAGGAGAGGTGCCACCATTCACTCCACTCGTCCCTTTCCATCAGGGTGCCAGGAGTGAAATTCAGCAGTCCAGGAGAACAGGATTAATTTGTTAATGAGTGACAAGCAAAAGGCCCTGCTGCAGAGGGCTGCTGGAGAGAGCAGCGTGCAGAAGCGGTCGTTAAGGAAAGAGCTGTTCCACTGATGTATGAGAGAAATGCAGAGATGGATGGATACTGTTCAGAGTCAAATGGTAAAGTGTAACTCACAGACATAAGGTGCCTCCTAAAGAATCATCGTGATTTGGGTTTGGAGTTTCAAAGTCACCTAAAGGTAATTTCTTCAGTGTTTTTAATATAATGTATTGGTTTGCTTGGAAAAAAAAAAAAAAAAGAAACCCATCCATTTTAAACAAGCAAGAGAAGACAAACTTGTCAGTTGTAACTTAAAAACATTGAGGGCTACATATCCATTTTGAAGAGGAGAGTAATTTTTCAGAGAGCTGAATGCGATGAAGCACCTGGCTTCTGTCGTACTTCAGGGGAATATCAGCACCTAATTCCCTTTAGTTAAGATGGAAACACAATGAATTTGGTGTCAAAGCATTCCTCTGCACAGAATAACATTTAAAAAGGTTTCCAGAGGATGTTTAGAGGATAACACAGGGCTATAACATGAAATACATGGCAATTTAACATACAACTACAGCTATATAATGCAGCTGCTATTGACAGCAGGACAGGCACAGTGTCCAGTTACCCTGGGGAAACGACATCTCCTGCAGCTTAGCAGCTACACTGTCAAATATGGTCACTCTGTGCCTTGGGAGAGTTATTAAAATGGCAGAAATCAGCGTCAAAGTAATTGATTGTATTTCCTTAAGATGCAATAATATTCCCATAAATCTTTAGATAAGAGGAATTCTCCTGAGACATTAAAGGTCTTTGGGAATACATGTAGTGTGGGTGACTCTCAAGAAATAATAAATGGCTCTAGGTGACTTGTTGTTATGGCTCAGATACTGCATGATATTAACTTTAAGGGCTGCCTTCAGAACTCGGAGACTTTATGAACTCCTGGGTTTTATGTTCTGGTAACCTCAAGTCCTTCATTCTGTTCCATCCTGTGATTCCCAGGTAGCTGCTGGCACCTGACTCCTCTCAGCAGCTTTCTCTCCAGATCAGCTTCCCTAATGAATGCTAGCTTCACTGGGTTGGAATTGAACCACTTTAGACCGTATTTCCTCAGCCATAAAATGTTATCTGGGGTTTTACTCATCCTAAGTAATGTATTCACATTAGCTAATTAATTAATCTTGTTGAGTAACATATTAATTTCCTTTAATTTCCTATCCCCACTTGAAAGGTAGCATTTCCTGAAACCAGTGTGGTGATGTAGGAAAGGATTTGTAGATTTGGGCTTTCAAAATTTTGTAGTTTGGAGGCTCAACTCTGTGTTATGCAGGAAAACATACCCACGAGTATGTGCGTGGCCACACACAGAGACAGAGTCCTGTCTTCACAAGCATAATTTCTTCAACAAGCATTATGGTGCAAAAAGGCATTTTAATGTAAACAAGTGGCCCAGGAGCTTCCCTTCTATTTCCAAAGATGCTCAAGGCCATCTGCAAAGGAGGATTGAGGTGCCTCAAAGGAATTTCCATACCTAAATCCACCCCAGGTCTTTGAAGTCAAGCAGGACCCAAGTGAAGCATAACCTTCACCATACTCTGTCTGATCCCAGATGTGCCCCAAATCAGTCATCACTTACTGCTGTTGTTCCTCTGGTGTGGTGTGACAGGTCTCTGGGCAAGGCACAGGCATGGGACAGGCTGTTCACCTCATCAGCCCTCTCTTCTCAGGATGCTGCTCTCCCAGGAGGGCAGGAATTGCAGGTGAGGGTCAGCCAGAGACATTTGGACTTTTATGTGATTTTTGTGTGAAATGTTCTACCTTGGTGCTGTTCTGGCTCTTCCTCCCCAGCAAGCCCATGCTACCTCCCAAGATCTAATTATATCTCTCATTTGTCCAGTGCTGAAAGGGATGACAGGGCAGATATTCCTTCACTCAGCTTCTCAGGAACTTGACTTTTTTTTCTCATTTTCTTCTTTTAAAGATTTCTCAGCAGTTCTCATCAGGTGTTTATATTTAAAGTTTGTCAAACTTACTTAAGTTACCAAGAGCATTCCCCACTCTGAGGAGACAGGAAGAGAGCAATGCTCCTGCTCATCTTCACTCTGATGCCTTTTAATTGTCCTCAGTTTATAAATGCTGATTAAAAAAAAAATAAAGAAAATAAAGAAGCAAGCAAGAAGTGTAGGCATTTTTCTAAATAAGTGGCACAAATTCACAAATCAAACCCAAACACTGGGGGTTTTTTTGCAGGGAGCTGTCTGGGTTGTCAGTTAGGGAAATTAGCCCGTCTATCACAGGCCTCTAATTTCCCATCACTTTCCCTGAAGCATGTGGGCTTTTAGAGAAATTTCTTAATTTTTTCCATCATTATTGTTTCTTTTTTACTTCCTCCAGTTCTTAAGTAGAAAAATCGCAGAGGATTTAAGTGTCTAAACCAGAAACTTTGGAGCTCTTCTCTTTCTTGTGTGAGCTCCCAGGGAAGTGGCAGGGAGCAGACAGTGAGGGATGAGCCAAGGTTTGGGGAGGGGAAGGATCAGGGGCCGTGTCCAGCCTGGCATTGATGCCCTCACAGTATCAGGAGTGTTTGGGAAGGTGTTACAGGGTGTTTGTGCAACACCCTGTGCACGTGTTTGCTCTGCCTGGGGGATCTGGGGGTCCCAGCTCATGTAGACCCCTCTGTTTGTGTCTGCTGGTGCTCCCAGGGGCTGTGTTTGTGACGGGCTCTGTTTGTGCAGGGCTGTGTGTGTGCTGTCCCCTGCACTCACAGTCCCCAACCAACCCCCCCATGGCTGCACCTCCCTCATCCTCCCTTTGTGATTTCCCCCAAATGACTCCATTCCCGTCTTTGATGCTGTGGCTCCCCTGCAAATCCTTTCAGTTTCTAAATATAAGAAAATGGCAGAGTGGAGAAGAAAGCTGAAACAGCTGGGGATGTCTCAGGGATGGCGCTTCCTGGCCCCAAAGATTGCCGTGCTATCATGTTGCACTAAATCATTGCCGTGTTTAGCAAATTGCATTAATTAAAGTGGCACATCTGGCCTCTTTATCAGGCCTTTGCAGTCCTGGTTTTGATCCTGCAATGACAGACTCTGACAGTATCAGCATCTCGTGGTAAACACTCGTTACATGAGGGGAAAGCTCCCTTCGTTCTGGAAAACTGGGTCCAATGGAAGCACAGAAACCTCACTGAGGAGCCTCCAGTAACCTCTGGAAAGGAAAAACCACTCATTAGTAAAGTTCAGTCAACTCAGTCAGGGCTCTGCTGATAGCAGCAGCTACCCTGCCCTTTTCTGGGCTTTCCCATCTTCCAAATTAAGAACTTGCCCCTCAAGTTGTGAGTTTGTGCTCAAACAGTAACTCAATCAAATGATCAGCTGAAAATTCAGCTCTGCTCACCTGGGACTCCCCTTCCTTCTCCCCTGCAACCACCCCACAGCCTGGACTGCAGCCTCCTTCTTGAGCAGAGAAGCTCTCCAACAAATAATTTGCTTCATTTTAGCTAACACTGGTGGCCTCCTAGAGTCAAGGAAGAGAGCTGAAACTCTCCAATAAAAGATTAATACACTACAAAAA
Organism: Sialia sialis; assembly: GCA_009812075.1. Lineage (NCBI taxonomy): Eukaryota > Metazoa > Chordata > Aves > Passeriformes > Turdidae > Sialia > Sialia sialis. The sequence continues at coordinate 269,227 of VRYO01002184.1, read as the reverse complement.
GACACAAATTTCAGTTCTGAAAGTACCCAGTTCCTTGGGGGAAAAAAGGGCAAACTTTCATTCTAGAACTTGATCCCTGCATGCCCAAATCACTGGATTTTCACTTCATTGTTTCACCCCAGGTATTTTTAAGAATACATCACCTTAATAGCACAGGTAGAGGATACTTTGCCCCTACATCACGCACTATTCTTAAAATAATGGGCCATGAATGAGGTAATGATATTTAGGTAGTTTTCCTATAACCAGAAACTTTTTCTTTTTTTCTTTTTTTTAATTTTATTTATTTTATTTTAGTGACATTTCTATCCCAGTGCATTGGACATGGCATTAAAGGCCTCATCAGCCAAGCTTGGAAGGAGAGGTAGGGGACAAGAGGGAAATGAAATGGCAGCACTCATCTCAACACACAATGTCAAAGCTGACTCTTGTGCTCCGTTTTAGGCTAATAAGAGACTGAAGGAGTGGACAAAGTCACATAATATAAACATTTCTGGGTGACAATTAGATTAACATTTTAAACTTCCTAGTTAGAGTTGAGTGTATTTTGGAGCCCTTCAGAGGACAGCTTCTGAAAGCCTGCAATTTGTGTGCTAATAGAGTCAGCCCTTCTCTGAGCTCTGCTGAGCCCCCTCCATCTCCCGCTCCACAATAACAGGGGACAACTGACCCCAAGAGCTATTTGTGATGGCCTGGAAATTGTAGATAATGACATGGTGCCTAAAACGATTGCTCCACCCATCTAATCCCACACTGCCAAGGCAGTTTCTCCTTTGGAATGGATGCCTGTGTGCTCCATGGGGTCTTTTTTGGGGAGGTGCTGCCAGCAGCCAGACTGGGCTCTGTTTGGCCTGACAATTGGGAATCAGGCCTGAGCCGTGGCAGACACACGGGCTGTTAGAATGGCAGCTTGTTTAGGAGTGCACCACCTTAACAGTGCAAGTGATGCTTCGCACCTCACAGCAAAATCTATTTTTAAAATAACTGCAAATTGGGTTGTAGATAGAGCCAAAACACCTCCTGAGGTGCAAACAAAGCTGAGTCACCTCTTGCTTGCCAAGATCCTCCAGATGTAGATGAAATGTCAGGATAGACCTCACTCCTCCAATAAACCCTTGGCCTGAGTCCACCTTATAGGATGCTAGCTGAGACCTCAATATCCTCCCAGATGTGTGTGACATTTACTGAGGGGCCCCAAAGTCATGGGTACAGCAAAGGTTGTTGCCTCACTAAAATAACCCAGCACTTGGCATTGCCCTCTCAAGAGCTCTGACCTCAAGGTCAGAGCAGACTCAGCACAGGAGAGGAGGGTGCTCAGCCTGGTCCCCATGAACAGCATCCCAGATCTCACATTCCCATAAACATAAGCACTTTGTTTCCTAAACACCAGGAATGGACAGATGCTCAGCTCCCAGCATGACAGGTCCTCACTGTCTGCAACAGAATGACATGATTCATACCATGACCAGGAAACCCTTCGCTAAATAACTGAGCGACGAGGGAGGAGAGAAGGGTAAACTTAAACACAGGAGCCTAAGAAAGCCTCCACTTGTACATTCAGCCGCAGCCAAGCCTCCTTTGGAGGCACAGGCAGAGGGATACAGCCGCACAGGGCTGCAGCAGATTTGCAGTTGTATGGGCTGAGTGTTTGCTTGCCTCGCTGTACAATTGCTGTTACTGATATCATTACACTGCTCCACTTGGCACATCCGTTCCCTTGGCAGCTCTGGCTGAGGCGCTGGGCTTTCCAGCCTTTGGGAAGCTGTGCAGCACTTCTCCTCGAGCACACGCTCTGCAGCTAAACGAGTCATTATCTGGGAGCTTTCATCAGCCATCAGTCATTTGAGCTGAATTTGCCACTGTATTTGTAGCAAACCCTGGAGCTCCTCTGAAGCATCAATGCACACTGGCATTTCGTGTGGGGAAAGCCTTCAACTGCCTTGTTGATCTGAACAGAAACTTTTTGTCTCCTACAACTGCTCTCACCTCTCAGTGTTTAAATGAATGAGGGCTTGAGAGTTGGTGGAGGAGCCCTAGCAGAGCTATGTGAGGAAACAGAGGAAACAGCTCAACATCTGCCCTGGTGTGGAATGTGTTATTTATGTTCCCTTGGGGAAAAAACAAAAACCAAAAACCAAACCCAAAAAAACCCATCACCACCACCACCAAAATGAAACAAAACAAAAATCAAAAAACAAACAAACCCCCCCAAGGAATCTGCAATCAGGGGGTAGTTAAAAAATTCTTTGTAACAAAACCAGCCATGGAGTTTGGCAGGGCTGCCTGCAGTCTTTACAAACAAATTCTCTTTTGTGCTTCCATGATCCTGCAGTGCCCTTGGCTGCTGTCACAGCAGGTTTTACCTGCAGACAGGCAGCTTTGCTATGAGGACCCTGGCACACCTCCATGGTGAAGGCTGAGAGAGCTCAGACCTTGCATCTGGTGTGGTCAAACCTCAAGCAGCTGCTGGTCCAGGGGGAGGAGGTGGGCTGAGGACAGGTTTGGTGGTCTCCTAAATCTTGTTCATCCATCTGTATAACACAACTCCAAAACAGAAGTTGCAGAACTGAACATTTTTGCTGTGTCACCAAGCAGGTAAATGCAACATCAAGAACAGTCATTTTGTTCACATAAAATCCTGGTAATTTAGGTTGGGAAGGCTCCCTAAGTTCAAGTCCAGCCATTAACCCAGCATTGCCATGTGCACCACTAAGCCATGTCCCCAGCTGCCACATCTACATGGCTTTTCAACACCTCCAAGCTATGCTGCCTGCACCACTGCCCTGAGCGTCCATGTTACTGCTTGACAAGCTTTTCAGTGAAGACATTTTCCTGGTGAGATTTTCAGCTACACTTCTCTATCACAGCCTGAGGCTATTCACTCTTGTCCTGCCACTTGTTACTTGAGAGAAAAGACCAACCCCCACCTGGCCACAACCTCAGGAAGCTGTGGAGAACGAAAGGTCTCCATGAGTAGTTCCTTCTGAAAATGCTGGCTTATGTCCTTCATTAAGACTTAACTTCATGTTCGTTTTCTCATCAGAATGAATAGATTTCCTAGCCAGAGCAACACAGGTAGATGAGGATCTATGCTGATACTGCTCCCTCCTTGTCCAACACTTGGAGACAGAAAGAAGGGAGGAGCAGCAGAAACTGGGTCCATTTTATCCAGCCCCAAATCCAAACTGCGAATTTCCAAACCAGAGTCTCTCCTAAACTGTTCCTCAGTTTCCAAGATACGACTGGGACTGATGAAAGAAGGATTCACAGCCTGGATCACCAGTCCATGCTCATGACTGCAGAGCTCACATCCAAAGAGTTTTATCAGCTGGTAAGACTGATAGAACAAGGGTCATAAATATAAAGTTATTTCAACTTTTAATGTAGTAATATGTAGCTGATTATAATTTCACTACCAGAATGATGAAGATTTTGTTTGCATACAACAGAATATATCAGCTCACTTGATCACTTGTTTCAATAGCTAATTTTCCTCATCCTTAAACATGTATGCCTTATTTCTCCTTTGAATAACGCTAATTTTAATTAGAAGGCACTTGCTCTTGTTACTAAATTAAAGAGTCCTCTTGTCTTTGATGTGGTAGGTACTGCACCACATTTCCTCTGCTAAACTAAACATAAAGATTTTAAATTCTCTCACAATAAAGTATCCGAGATTTCCAATGATTTCTGTATCCACTGTCAATACATAGATCTCTAGACCACCAACAGAAAGGGCAGCACATGGAGTTGGGGCTGGATCTGTAGCAGAGAGAGATGGATCTAAAAGCAGAAAGACAAAGGGGGAAATAGATAAATCAATTAATTGACAAAGTCCCCCTCTCTAGGTGTCCTTCATGTTAATGGACACCTTTTCTTACCTGAAAATTGTGAGCTGGTTCACATAATCCATCACTCCAGTGATAAGACATTTGCCTCCTTAATTTCCCCTGGAAATCACCTTCTCTCATTGATCACATGGGAAACAGCCTCCCTTTTCCCTCCCCAGATCCCTAACACCGTTATTACTATTATTATTATTATTATTATTATATTTACCAGTCACTTCTTCCCATCCTTCACCAAAAGCACTCCATATCCAACACAACCAATTTCACATTACCAACTTGCCAACTGCCAAATGGCAGGTGCAAAAACAACTTTTTATTTTTCTTTTTTCTTTTGGTCTTCAATCACCTCTGGCCCCTGGCCAGTGGTGTCTTCATTTATTGTAATGAATTTGTGTCATTAATATGTTGGATTTGCACAGCAATTGGGAAGTAGTACATTAGTACAAAAGCTATTGCTCTGCATGCCAGCGTTTTATTGCCACGGCTGATTTACAGGCTGATAAGCAACTTTGTAGTGTCCTTGGGGCTGGGAGAAGGACAGGTAGTGTGGCAGAGTGACTGTCCGAACACAGGGTGAGGTTTCCCAGGGCTGGCACAGCTGGGGGTGGTTGGACCAGTTCTTCTTTTCTCTGTAAAAGGTCTTTGCCTTGGTGAGTGCTTAGCGATCCCAGAGAAACGCTGAACACAAAGCCTGTGTGCAAATCTCAGGCACTTGGGAAGGAGATTAAATGCCATTACAATACTGTAGGTTTGGGAGCTTCTGTGTGAGTAGCTCATAATACAGCCATGTCATCACTTCATTGCAGAGATACGATAAAGACAGGCATTATATGGTGTTAACATTTAACTGCCATAACTTCACTTTCAAAGGACTTTGCAGGCCAAGTCACAGTGAATTGTTTCTTTCTGTGCATTTAATCCTTGGCTCACATGCTAGAGAGCAAGGGTGTTTGCAGAAAAGATAGAGTGCTAATCAGACAGACTGACAGACTTGTCTGTCTGTCAGCTCCAGTGAGTAATCCCTTAAAACACCACCTTAACAATAGTATTTAAAAGGAAAGCACCAAATGAAATGGCACAGACAACATTATCTGACTGTCAAAAAGGAAGATGGAGCATCCCTCTCCCGGGATCAATCCTGTGCCCAAAGGAGTCAGTTGTGAGCTCCTGGACAGAATGCTGTGGGCAGCTTTAATGAGGCATAATCAGGCAGGAGGGTGAGAGACTCAAGAGACTTGGGCAGGGCCAGGGCATCAGTTCAGATCCACTTTGGCACCAGCAAACTCTGCCTGTGGACAGGGAGGGAGCTGGCCATGATGCTACATACCCTGGTATAACTCTCCAGGGCTCACCCCATGTTGGGGGTTGGGTGGGGCTGAATCTACTCTCTCCCTTGGTAAAGAAGCTGAGAATTTTCCCCATTATCATGTTAAAGGTCTAGCAGGGCAGTGGTGGAGCTGTTAATTGCTTGAAACAAAGGATGTGAATGGGGCTGGCTGGCTTCGAGGGAGGTTGTTGGGTTGCTTTTCTCCTGTCGGGGGTGGAGGGACACTGGCCTGCTGGAACACGGAGGAGAGAGGATCTGACTTCTTCCCTTCGGTTCGGATT
>VRYO01002184.1:233245-263206 GCA_009812075.1 Sialia sialis | reverse complement strand
GAGGGACCCGCCCTGCTCCCCGCCGGGACCACGTGGAGAAGAGTGTCTGGGACTGGGAAACGGACTGAGTTTTGTTCCGTCTGATTGTTGTTTCTTTTATAGCTGCTGTTCTTGTTTTGTCTTGTAGATATATCAGTAAAGAACTGTTATTCCTGAACCCATACTTTTCTGCCTGAGAGCTCCTTAATTTCCAAATTATAGCGAACTGGGAGGGAGGGGATTTTCATTCTCCATTTTAGGAAAAGCTCCTGCCTTTTTCTGGCAACACCTGTCCTCTAAACCAGGACACCCCAGCACAGTGAGGAGCAAAAAGCTGAATTTGAACTGTTAGTCAAACAGTTTCCCAGGAAATATTTTCCCTGTGGTACACCCTGCTATGAGCTATGACCAAACCACTATGAAACAAATCATAAGATCCCTCAGAGGAGGAACTGGAGCAGCCAGAATCAAAGAAGGATGATTCAACAACCCCTTTGGTGCTGGATGCTCTTGCTTTGGGCCATGAATCAAAGTTCCTTCCCTGGGGAGGAAGGAGGAAAATTCCCTGTAGGCAGAGCAGGAGAGGGAGGATATTATTGCTGTAACTATTGAGGCCTGCCTCTCCTTCCTCTGCTTCTTTGGAGCAGCTGCTGCAGGGCATGGCTGGGATGAACTATTGATCTGGGGGAGCCCTGTCCTCTCCCATCTGGCCACCTGGAATGCAGGAGGGATGATCTCTCCATATTTCACAAGCCTTGAGAAAATGGAGTGGGCAGTCCAGGAACCTCCAGACTGTCAGTCCCCATCTTAATTAGGACTGTCAGCTTGCCTTGCATTTTAGGGAGGTAATTATGCTCCTGCATAGCTCTTTTTTGGTTAACACCAGCTACTGCTGACGGGCTGGGGTGTGGGTTTCCCAGCTCCCTGCCACCTCTGTTTGTTTGTACTTACAGTCAAGACTCACACAGGCAGGGTCCAGGGGGTGCCCAGGAGAATAATCAACAGTGTTATCTGAATGCCATATCAAATAGATTTGGGACAGAAATGGACTTAGCTGCTGAAAACCTATTAGCAGCATCTCAGATTTCCTGTGTACCGGCAAGTTACAGGGCAAGCACTTTACCACTGCCCACAGCTTGTGGTTAATTACTGTTTGTAGAGTTACCGCCTGCAGTTCTGCTTGACAAAGTGCCCATAAAGACAAAAATGAAATGCTTGCCCATTTTGGATGGATGCCACCTGGTCCCCTGGCCCTTCCTCCCCCACTGGGTGACAAAAGACTTGCCGAGATAGAGCGCATTTGTTGCAGGGTAGGACTTGGTGCCAGGTGGAAGTCGCCCTGCTGAGGGGGACTCTGATCCCACTGTGACCCATAACTCCACATGCACAGCCTGTGTCCCTGCCTGCACTCTGGAACGGCTGATGGTAAGGGCAGTGACACAGCACACCTGGATCTGCCTGCTGAGAGACATTCAGAATCAGTACCGCTGGAAACACATCTCTTCCAGCCCTGAATATTTCCCCTCTTAAGATTTGTGGTGCATCATCCACCTCGGAATGGTAGATATGGTTGGGAAGCACACACCAAGATAGGAAACGAGCAGGGCATGAGCTGGTGGGGACTGGAGGTGATATGGGGTATGCAGGGAGCTGGGAGTTCATCCTGTGGCTGGAGGGGGGATATGAGCAGTGCAGGAAATTCAATAGCTGCTTGCTGATTGCTCTGATGACAAAATCTGTAGGGAATCTCAAATAACTTGCTCCAAGGCTCTGTTCAGAGCAGAAGAAAGGGAAAAATCAACAGGGAAGAAGGGAAGTAGTAGGAAAAGCAAGAGGAAGAAAGAGGCTGGTGGCAGATATCTCTTGTCTCTCTGTCTTTATATGAATTCCCATTTTTTCTGGGACACTGCAGGGTGGCCATGAGGGTGGGAAGCATGATTTTGGTGAAGGTGGACAGACTAATTTCTATGTACTCATCCCTCAGACTTGTGCTCAGGTCTGCAATGGCACACTCCTAGGATCCCAGTCACGACTGGGAAAATCTAAAAGGCTGCAGCAGAGAATGTGCAAGGAAAGGCTGGAAATGGGTGTAAAGGGGCAGCTAGTGCCAGTATTTGCCCCCAGCCCACCACTGCAGTCCCAGTTAATGGGACAGGTAATGGGTTGAGGGCCGTGACCTGAGCTGGATATCCACTGCTGACCTCTCCCAGGGGTTGTGACCTGAAGGCTGAGAGTAACTAATGCAGACTATGTCTTGTTAATATCGGAATTGAACAATCAGTGTAATGAAAGGCATGCTCTGCATTAATGAGGAGTTGAGGCAGCAGGGGCTGAGCCTTCCCTTCTCCCAGGGTGGGCAAAAGAGGAGAAATCTAGAAGAATTCCCTCCAGAAAATGGGGCCATACCCAGGCCAGGCACCCAGTGGCCACTGGCCCACATATTTGGGTTTGTTACACCCCAGAAATTCCTATTTTCTTTTCTTTAAACATCAGGAGGAATGAAGGGTATGGAGATTTGCCTGTACCTTCCCTGGTAGATATTTGTTGTTTGGAGACCTCAGAGCACTTTCCAGGATTTGAAGGGACCCACAAGGAAGCTGGAAAGGGACTGTAGTGACAGGACAAGGAGCAATGGGCACTGAGAGAGGGGGAATTTAGGTTAAATATATAGAAGGAATATATATTTATCTGGGTGCCTGGCAGGGTGGGCAGGGCTGGCACAGGGTGCCCAGAGCAGCTGTGGCTGCCCCTGGATCCCTGGCAGTGCCCAAGGCCAGGTTGGATATTGGGGCTTGGAGCAGCTTGGGACAGTGGGAGGTGTCCCTGCCATGGCAAGGGTGGCACTGGATGGGCTTTATGGTCTCTTCCAACCCAAACCATCCTTTGATTCCATGGTTCTATGCTATTGAGAAAAGTCTACATACGAAAAAACATGCAAGAGAAGGATGCTGAAGTGACTTGAACTTTTCCTGCCTCTGTAACCAATTTTAAATTCTGGCGTTGTGACTCAGACACAGCTAAAATTAGACCATGACTCTGCAAGTCACCTAATTTTTGCTTCAGGAGGATTCTGTGACTTAGTCAAAGCTCCCATTCTACAGCACAAAGATGCATCTTCAGCAGCTCTCCAGTACCAGCTGTGGAGCCCCATGCCTTGCTGGAATATGGCCTTAGTATGATAATATTCCTTTCCCAAGGATGCCAGCTCCATTCTTTGATGTCCATAAGGACCTTGGGCTTGGGGTGGAACTTAAAATGCAAGAACATGAGCATGTTTGAGAAAAATAAAATATAAAAATTATTTCTCTATTTCTTAGCAAAGAGGGTCTATTCTAGATTGTTGGGGAAAGTAACAGTTAAACTGACAGGCACTGCTAAGATTCTGTCATCAACTATTTAAAAACATCTTCCATAAGTAAAGAGGCTGTGCTTTAACTTTATTGGGAAAAGGAATTTTGAGGAAGCAGCTGAGATGTTCCTGGGAGCTTTGTCAGCAACTGCCCCACCCTTTGGAGTCGTCACCCACCTGAACACAGCACACCTGTATTTTGTCACTTTACCTCTGTTCAGTCTGCTGAACAGGAGGGAAAGTGGGTGAAAAACCTGCTGTGAGCATGGTGTCCAAAGATCTGCGATGGAGCAGCAAAGAGCCCCGCGTGTGAATGTTTTGCTGCACAGTTTTCCCCAGCAAGCAGGAGGTGGAGGATGAGCACCCACAGGGTGACAGGCAGCTGCCAGCCTGAATGTCACAGGGAGTGAAGGTCTCCAGCAGCCTGCAGAAGCTTCCCTGTAACACATCCCTGGTAGACTTGTGCCAGGGCTTTCACCTGAGATTCTTCTGCTGTCATTATAGATGAACAAGTCAAAGCCTGGGGGAGGCCTTGGGAAGGGGAGTGAGCTCTGAAACCTGCTCAGCCCTCACTGCTGAAACAGGAAACATCCCATCAGCATTTCAGTATTTATTTCTCTTTAACCTCCCAGCCCTGCTCACCTCCCTGTGCTGGAGGGGCAATTAAGCCAGGTTCCCATGGGAGCAGGGGGAGAGGGGAAGGAGAGAGGCACTGGAAGCTGAAAGCTTTGCCTCCCTGTGTCATTAGTATAAATTGTGTTTGTGCAAGTTATACTTTATGGCAGGCGTGTCAATTAGTGTGTGAAATTTAATAACCCAATTGAGCTTCCCTCGCTCAAAGCTAAATTGAAATCTGTTGCCTGTTTGGGAGAGGAAGGGGGCTCTCAAGGATGGGAGGCTGAGCTGGTGGGTTAGGTAAGGGCCTTTTTCTTGTAGATTAAAAAAGAAAGATAATGTTTTTGTCATACTCAGCTTTGTTTGGAGAGGGCAGCCGATTTGATATTTTGATTTCTTTTTTAAAGGTGATGATTTTTTGTAAGAAAATTCTTGGGAGAAAGAAAGGGAAAATGTTCATTTGGTTACATTTGGTTTTGCTTCTAGTGGGGAGTAGATTTTACTGCTAATGACTGCAGCAATGAGGGTAGCTTTGGAGCAATCCCAACTCCCAGCACCTGGAACTTTGCCATGAGGAGAAGTAAGATAGATGCACCTCACCAGTACCCCATCCCATGGTAAGGCAAGGGGTGTGATGGATGCCCAAATCACACCAGAGCACAAGCCCCAAATCTGAAACTTTTTAGGGCACAGTTTAGGGCAGTAAGACCAGTGCTGAGAGCACAAAGTGATCAGACTCTGCCTATGAAAAGGCTGAAAAAACTCATGAGTTGGGAGATCAGATGTAACTTATTGGCTTGTTTAACTTGCTTCAGGCTTAGGATGGATTGTAGCAACAACTGGCTTTAACATGGATGGTGTTATCAACTGGCCCGACCCTGAACATGCTCTTTGCCTCAACCATTGTGATAAAAACATATTCAATACAACCATGAAAATCCGTGCTTTCACCTAAAGGCAAAACTCCAGGAGCTGAAGACCAGAGGAAAACAGCAAAATTACTACACTTGCATGAGCTCATCTCAGAGTTTTATCCTCACTCTAGTTATTCCACCAAGGATCTTTCCACCAAGCCCTGCTCCAAAGAGGCAGAAAGCTGGAATTGGCAAAGGAATGTTTATAAAATTGCTTTCATGGACATGCACGTGGTGATATGTTTGTAAATCAGGTCATGCCATTCACTGAAATATATGGACAATGTTCAGGATACTTAATGAAATAAAGATGTAATTAGCTTCAGCTTTTTAATGCTTTGGGAAACAGCATTTCCCTGGTTTGAAGGGGACTCTTAAAAAAGATTGAGTTACTGCACTGAGTAACCCACTGCAAAGATACAATCTGAGAAGGGAACCTGACCCTGCCAGGATTTCCTCTGTGCTGTGTTTGCATTGTATCAGCATCTAATCTGGATCACATATCTACATTTCCCTGAGTCCCCAGAAAAGCAACCTGAGTATTCATTGGATGCTAAAAGAGAAGAAATTTGCTCCAGGAAGGAAATTTTAAGGCAATAATCTGCAGGGTCCAGTGCATGTTTTTAAAGCATCGGAAATATTAGAGGTCTCTCATGTCTTCCAAAAACCTTAGGAAGAAGGACAAAGTGCTGTACAGCAAAGGCCTGTGGGAAGGATTGCAATGGGAAAGGAGATTAAACATAAGATTTGGAATGTCAATGACCTGTACACATTTATCAGTGAACAGCAAAATACCATGAAAGACTTCAGTGGCCTCCATGCAGTCAGCAACTAACGACAGATCCTGAGACACCAAATCCACCGGGATCCTTTAACTGCCCAGCTACTTAGTCCAGTTCCTTATCTTTTGACGAACAAGGCTTGATTTCCAGAGGAAGGGCACTGAATACTCTAACAGGATACTGTGGAGGCTGGTGAGAATTTAGTGGGAGATGCAGAAGAGATCCCACAGCTTGAGGTCACATCCCCAGCTGGTTGTGGGCTATAAACTACACAAATTCATTTTATGACACCCAAAATCAGCAAAAATATTATGCAGCACAGCAATTAGATGCAATAACTTATTGCATTGTCTACTTCCCAAACCTTCCACACTTCCACAAACAAAGCCTAAAATTAAAGAGCTGAAATGCATGAATTTGGAACATAATGAAAGACAATTTGTGTTTTGTAGGCACAGGGAGGGCAGATCTTTAATGCTTCCACTGGACATCCCTAAGTTTGACCTTATTGCAAGATGCTCTGAGATACTCACCATTACCTGGTGATCCAAACAGGCACGAGGACCTGGACTTCAAGAGCTTCTAGCCAGGCAGCACTCATCTCCATTTAGAAGTCACAGTTTTTTTAGAGCACCTTCAGGCTCCTGGCTGCAGAAATACAACCAAGCACTGTGGGACCAGAGCAGTCTACTATGCAGAGAAGTATGTTGGCAAAAAATACAGCTTTTAAAAGAAATGTTCAGTCCTTTTCCAAGAGAGAAGGAAGCCTGAGATTTTTTCAGACAAAAATAAAAGCATCATAATTTTGTAGTGTTTGAAATGAACTCCTTGGAGTCAAGGAAATTACAATAAAAATGAGAAATATTGACAATGGAAAGAGGTGAGGAAGGCTGCACGAGACTCTCTGGGTCTGGCTCCAAGGCGGGGAGAGGCTGAGGCACAGCCTTGGGGAAGCTGCATTTACTTGTCAGAAAATGAGGGCACTTGTGAATTTTTAGGGTGTTTCACTGAGAGTTCTCCAGTTTGGAGAAGCACTGAACTTCTCCTGAGCCCCTGGCCCAAGATGAAAGCATCTCTCTTGCACCTGCAAAGCACAATCTCCTGAGAAGCACCATGTCCTTCTCCCCTTCTCCTCTCCATCCCACTGAATAGCTGTGTTCTCAAATTGCCTGACGTGCCATTTATGACAGAAATAACCTGCCTTGGCACTGACACCTGAAATTCACTTAAGGTTCATTCCCATTGTTAATGGGAACCCAGATCAATAAAACTGAAGCCACAAGAAGAGCTGTTCCCATCCATCCTCCTGCCACCCCTCCCTTCCCCAGCCACGCTTTCCACACTCTGTCTCTCTCCAAGGGTATTGCCCTCAGCCTTGGAAGGAGACTCTGCCTCTGCTGGGACAGCTCGTTTCATTCTGACATATTTCTCCCAAGGCCTGAAAGCTGAGTGATAAAGCTTGGGAGCAGATTCACCCACAGCCTTCCTCTAATCAGCCGTGGCCTTCCTGAACTCTCTCACTACAAGGAGGTGATCACGCTGCCAGACAAGGCTGAATCACATCATTTTCGCATCAGTAAATGAAATCTATCACCCCTACCACAGACCTGTTATTGCTGCAAGCCACTTCAACCTACCCAGTTAAAAACCCCTTGTAAAAGCTAAAAAGCACGTGGACAGATTTTATGGTAAATTAACTTTTAACATATTCTTCCCTCCCTATATTAAGATCACATGCACAGCTGACACTTCCAATAATGTCCCTGCTCCTCACCAGCTGCAAGGACAGTACTGGATGAGGGCTGGCAGCTCCCCCATGCCAGTGGAAAGGATTTAGTGTAACATGGAGAGATTAATTGCCCTCTCCTTTTGTTCACCTGCCTTGATTGACTTCAGAAGGAGCCCAGGAAAACTTGTATTAGTTCTGTGATATGAACCCTATCCCAAGGATAAGTCCCTGCCCCATAGAAGGCAAAGGCATCCAAACTCACACTGGATTTCTCTCTGGTCTATTGATCACAGAATCACAGAATCATTTGGGTTGGGAGGGACCTTAAAGTTCGAGCCCTCTGCCATGAGCAGGGACACCTCCCACTGTCCCAGGCTGCTCCAAATATGTCCAGCCTGGCCTTGGACACTGCCAGGAATTCAGGACCAGCCACAGCTGCTCTGGGTACCCCTGTGCCAGGGCCTGCCCACCCTCCTAGGGAGTTGATGCTGAAACCCTTTAGCTCCTGCTAGACCCCCTTGCACAAGTCACTGAAGGCACTTATCAATTCAAACAAACTTCAGCTCAGACCTGTAGGGCACTCTGAAAATAAACCCAGCCCTACTAGTGCAGGCTCTCAGTCAGAGATGAGGGATTCCCTGTGACCTCAACAAGACTGCAACAAGTTCTCATCTGCTGCCCATCCAATAGATCTTTAAGTCCCATCCTCTAATTCTGGTTTCATTTCTATTCTGGAAATGTTGTCTGGTCCTGTAGATATTTGGTCACTGATGGGTTGAAAGGACACAGAGTTGGTTTAAAGTACAAGGAGAATTTCAGTGGCTCCATGGACATTGCACTGTCTCAACCAGGGCTCATTTGAAGGCAGTCAAGTCTCTTCTTCAGCAGAACATTTCAGTTTTTTCCTGAAGGAAATGTCTCACAAAAACAAGGCAATGAGCAAATGTATCTTTATCATCCAGGGCCATGCATATCTTTATGACATTTTTTCAACTCTGCTTGTTTTCAAAAAACCCCAAAAACATACCTGTACCTTGTACAAAGCCAAAATCTGTGGCATAAAAGAGCAGCCAAGCCATTCCAGAAAAATAACTTCACTACAGAACATGAGCATCCCATTATAGAGGCTGTGTGTGTGTGCCCTGATTGAGCCCCAGACTGGCTTTTCAATTTATTTCCCACTGGAGGACTCATTCATTATGAAGAAATAAGACCATTACATGCATGATAAAGCACAGGCATCAGTAGATGAGGCTGATGGTTACTTTACTGTACCTACCTAAACAATAACTGGTAAATAAATCTATTTGTGATCACACAGGAGGAATAAGGAAGCAGGAATTATTAAGCAGATATATATATAAAGAATTGCTTGCCAGCATTACCATTCTATGCACACACATATTTTGCTGTTGCAGCTGTGACTGCAGGGTAGAGGTGGGTCAGATACTCAGATTGCAAACAAGCTGCCTCCAAACCTTCTCAGAGCCCTGTGGCCTCTCCCATGTGTGTGCAGGTATGTGTGTGCACATGGTCTTATCTCCAGCAGCAGGGAAAGGTGCCCAGAGGAGACCATGCAAGATGTTTTTTCTCAACTCTGTTTTCCTTTTAACTAATTTTCCATGCAATGAGCCTCTGGGATGAAGCAGGAGGATCATGGTCTATAAAGGTTTCCTTTCTTTAATAGATACCTTTGCCCCACCTGCAGTGGATGAAGAAAAAGCAACCTGAGTATGTCCATGGGAGTGACAGGATCATCTCTTTCCCACCCTGGCCAGTGACACTTTGTCTCTCCTCACGTTCTCCAGCCAATTTCTCTTCACTGTGATGTCTTGCAGGATCTCCTTCCCAGCCTTTGGCCCACCAGTCCCACAGGTTTTCATTGCTTCCCCTTCTCACTCTCAGTGGTGCTGGAGGCTACTAATGCTGACTTTGACTCACCCTCATGTCCCCGTCTTGTGCCTCTGTACAAACATCTGCCTTGCCTGGTTTTACCCACATTCACCCAAAGGTGGAACAACTTGGAATAAAACCAGTAGCTGTGGTTGTGTTGGGTGCTTGGTGGGTGCAGCAGCTGGACGGGAGCACAAGCAGTGTCCTCAGCCCCTGCTGGTATGGATTGCTACTTTCCCATGTAATTTGGTGCATAAAGGCTTGGCACCAAGGAGACATATTCCACATCTGATATAAAGTTACTGCTCCCATTCATTTAGATTTCTTCAAAGTTTGAGAAAATTCAACAAAAGCCTAAGCATGACACCAGATTCGGGAGATAGCGAGCTTCCTGAAATTTTCATGAAAGTCATGGATTTCAAATGAAACCTCTACCACTGAAATAGCCAAAAGTTATTTTCCACATGTGATCACACTTCCTTTTACTGATCACATCTGATTTTACCTTGCTAGACAATCCAGTTATTAGTGCTCATCATTGAGCGACACTGGAGAACTTGGGAAAACCCCTCGTACTTGGCCCACTTGACAGTGCAGTGTTGGCCTCAGCAGGGACAGAGGAGAGGCAGCAATGGCAGAGATGGGCAAGACAATGAGAAATGAAGAGGAGACAAAAGAGAAAGAAATGAACATTTCAAAAATAAAGAGACACAAATAAAGGCTCTGAGATGGGACATAGAAACACCAATGGTGAAAGCTTTCTTTGAAACTGTTTTACAAATTAAACAAGTCTGGTCCTTTCTGTGCCCATTCCCAAGAACACTGAAAAATTCCACAACCGTCAAAATAATCCCATAGAAAGGTTTGGTCAGAATTTTGGTTTTTTCTTTTAAATAAAAAAGAATGTTCCATAAAAAAACCCCAACCCCAAAATCTCAGGCAACAAATACCCAAACTAAGCAAAATAAGCAAAATAACACCCAAAATAATCAGCTCAATTCCCCTTTGGCCACGTTCTTAGACCTCGAAGAAACCAATGTCAAACTAAATAGATGTGACACAACTCAGCTGATTGTCCTGAGCTCTAATTGAATTATAAACTATGACCTTACAGCTGCTTGTCCAAAATCCCACATGTTCCTTGCCTGGCAGAGGGTGCAGCAGGACACAGTGAGCTCACGGGGCTGGCAGTGGGTAGGGTGGGCTATGGACCTGCCAGGGGCTGTTGCAGGCTTGGTGGCCAAGTGACATCTCAGATGTGCAGGTTGCTGCTGCCGCTGCCTGAGGACAAATTGCAGAGCCTGAACCAAGTGCCTTCAGGCGCTGAATTAAGTGAAACAGAGGGGGAACTAGAGGCACACGAATGGCCACGTTTGTCTCCATCCTCAGACAAATCAGTTCTCTGCTTTTCCTCACTGCAGGCAGAGGCAGTTTGTGCAGCAGCTGCCTGAAAGGAAATTTACTGGACAATTAAAAGTGCTGACTTTCAAGCAGCGCTCTCGAGGTGGAATTGAAAATTATTGGGTGTGAAATGCAAATAGATTTAACAGTTTTACTGCTATTTATATAACGTTCACCCATTCCCAGCTATTTTCCTCCCTTTTTTTTACTCTGATTTTAAACGGTCCCAATTCTCACAGGTTTTAACAATCTCAGACACAAGCACTACAACCTGGAGCACCCTGCAAGGTTCAATAAACCCAGATCAGTGGTGTGTACTGCGAGGGAGGGTGGGGGACAGTCTATCCCACTCCCTAACAAAATATTAATTTAGAATTAAGCTGGTAATTACATTCAGCTTTGGGTCTGCCCCACAATCCTCTGAGGCAGTTCTTATTCAATAAGCTTTTGGCCAGTACCCAACAAACCTCCTACTTCAATAATCACAAATTGACCAAACTAGCTGGTCTCCAGCTCTAGGAAAACCTTCCCTGAGGAGGGATGTGGGAAACCCAGAGTGTGGCAGAGGGTCAGGTTCCAGAGAAATTTTGTTCCCATGGGTGTTCCCATGGAGCACCCGTTTCCCCTGATGCTCCCCTGAGGTTCAGTGTGATCTATCAGAGCTAGGATGGAGTTTTTATAAGGTTTAATTCCCTGCCTGATACATTTAATTAATGACCAAAACAGTCCATGGCTTAATTAAAGATCAACGGTTAAGATCAGTAAAGCAAGATAGTCTCAGGTTGGCCTGGCAGGGCCCTGGAAGGATTGTAAAGGAATGGAAAACAAAGAGAAGAGGGAGAAGCAAAGTGAAGCAACCTCTCCAGAGCCTCCAGCACTGAGAATCAGGAGTTTCATGACTTTTGGCTGGCACGATTTCTTAATCAAGGGCAAGTATCTATTGTTCCTGTCTAACTCCTCCTGGATCTCACTCAATAAAAGGGGCCACTGAAATGTTTCCTGCAGAGAGGTATTTTGTGAGCTACTTGTAATGGCCCTCTTATATCCATAATATCTGGTGCCGTATGATTTACCACTGCAGGGGAGAGACATTTGCCTCTCAGCCATTTCAGGTGGTTGTGTGAGATTTGCTGTACCAAAACAACTCCATGTCAACCTCATTTGGAGCCAAATGCACACATTTGTTGTTTATACGACTGTTTCTGTGCTTGCGACCTTCATTATCTTCTGCAATGGGGATCAACAGCCTCTAGACTCTTCATCCCTATCTCATCTGGGAAATACTGTTTGTTACTGTTTAAACATTCTCACAGCTGAATTTCACTGTCGTGTTTGTGGGGGCAGTATGTGTAGTCAGCGTGCTCACGTAGGCACAAATATCCGTCCATCAGCTGTCCACCTCTCATGTCACCATTGTGCCCTCACTTCTGCACAATGAGCTCTAACAAATGCATTTACCCACATCAGAGTCTGTTCAAAACTCACCCATTTGCCTCCCTCTTCATGAAGAAATGTACTCATTTTGCTGGGTTTCTTTCCAATCTCTCTTTGAATGTAGCCCTGGTGAGCGAGATTTGGCAGACAAGTGTTTAAGTAGAACCATAAATTGGATAAATTTGTCTTAATTATTCTCTACCACCATACCTCCTCTGCTCTAAATGTCCCCCAGCTATGAGGACATGAAATACTTTCACAGGTTTTACAACATAGCTGAACCAAAAGCAAGGTGCCTTTTCCTCTTTGCAATTAGGTCAAGGTTCTGGTCTCCTCCTCCCATCCTTCCTCCAGCAATTTGAACCAAAACTATGTATTTACAGCTGCAATTTCAAAGATCTATTTGGGTTTTTCCTCTATTTCTCCTACAGAAATTAAATCTGATGCTGGCAAAGCAAAGCAGCATCTTGAATGTAAATGTCTTTCCCTCCACCTCCCATTACAGAGTTAATACTCCTGTAACTCACCCATCAAGAAATCACCCCCCAAGATCCTTCCCTGCAATCCAATAAAGAATAATAATAATAACCATTCTATCAACTCATATTTCTGCAAGCTGGCACTATTTATTTTTTTGGCTCTTGCATTTGAAATAACTGAAAATATTCAAAAGAGTAATAAAAAAGCCTCACTTTTAATTTTGAACTGAAGTTTGCCAACCTGGAAAGCCTTTAATAATGATATTCTGATGAACATATACTCACTGGGTCTCCCCTTGGCAGCTACGTTTTGATTAAATTTCTTTATATCTGTATATCATACATGCAAATGTAATTATAATCACTTGGAGGGGGTGAACAGTAGAAATTTGGGGGCTCACTCAAATACCTTTGACTTAAAAGAAACAGTGGTCCTGTTACAAATACACAGGACAGGTCAGTGAAAACTGCTCATGCCCAGGGGATTTTGCTCCTGGTGCTGGGCAGAGAAGGGCTTCTCCCAAGCACTTTTATCCTAATGTTATCTGGGATTCCCCAGCTGGAAATGTCTGTGCTTGCATCGTGCAGCTTGCAGGCAGTGAGTGCCACAGCCCCACCTCCATGGGATGGGGTGTGCACCCAGCTCTGGGGCCCAGCACAGGAGCCACCTGGAGATGCTGGAGCGAGCTCAGAGGATGAGCAGAGGGATGGAGCAGCTCTGCTGGGAGGAAAGCCTGGGAGAATTTTAGGATTGTTCAGTATGGAGAAGACAAGCTTTTGGGGTGACCTCACTGAGGCCTTTCAGTACTGGAAGAAGACTGCAAGAAACATGGAGAGAGATTATTTGCAAGAGCTTGGAGTGACAGGAAGACAGGGAATGGTTTCACACTGATAGAGAGTAGGTTTAGATGGGATACTGGGAAGGAATTGTTCCCTGTGAGGGTGGGGAGGCCCTGGCACAGTTGCCCAGAGCAGCTGTGGCTGCCCCTGGATCCCTGGAATTGTCCAAGGCTGGCTTGGACAGGGCTTGGAGCAGCCTGGGACAGTGGAAAGTGTCCCTGCCCATGGCAGGATGGTGGAGTGAAATGGGTTTCAAGGTTCTATCCATCCCCAACTGTTCTGGGATTCTCTGAGTGTTCATGCTGTGTGGCTCTTTTGCTCAGGAGCTGTCAACCTGAAAAGCCAGTGCTCTGAAGGTCTGATGTTCCTAGACAGAGAAAAAAGACCTGTTCAGGAAACCTGGCTGGAAGCAGTGGCCTCTCCATCAAGAAACAAGGATTAAACTAAATGCTTTCTGCATGCAGTAGAATACTTGGACATACAATTTCCTGCCATGTGTTGGGTGCTGTTGAATGCTGTTCCCCAAACTCAGGGCTCCCTGAGATTGGTGCAAGCCCTGCATTCCCAGCCTGACTTCAGAGCTGCTGGACAGGATGGCCACAGCTCTGTGCAGAGCCAGGAGCTCTGTGCCTGCTCCTCACACTCTGCACATCTCATCCAGTGGCAGACAGGACACAATGGGCAGTCCAGGGGTGGGCCCAGCTGAGCTGGGATCTGGTGATGATAAAGTCAACAGGGACTAAGAGAGCAGCGGTGAGAGCAGTGCTCTGGTTCTCAAGTGCTCTCTTAGCTGCTACTTGTGTAGGAACAATGGGGGGGTCTTTGCTGTAATGTGGAAATGGGATATCCCCATATCTGTTTTGGTATGTCTCAAACAGGGCTGCAGTTCCCAAATCCCTAAGTAAGTGGAGGGAAACCTGAAGAATGGCTGAAATTACAAGATGGACAGCATAAATAAGTGCCAAGGGTTTCTCGACAGCATAAATAAGTGCCAAGGGTTTCTCCTGTACACCATGGTATCTCTGGGTTAATTCTGTGGGCTCTTGTGGTGGAACAGAGCCAGTGCAAATGAAAAGAGAGTTGGGCTCTTCTTAAACACACATAAACATATGTATATAAAGATATTGGTAACTGTATATTAATATAAATATAATATTGATATTAATATTAATATAAACAGTGGTCTTCAATTCCTTTCCTGCGCTCTCTAGCCTCCCATCCAGCACAACTAGATTGTAACAGATTTCATACTGGCTTCTTGGTGGAAAAAAAAAAAAAAAAAAAAGGTCTTTATCTTTTCCTGTTTTTCCCAGAAAGAACCATTTGAAAATAACATCATGTTTGGATTGCATGCAATTTTGTATTAACCGGAACAAATTAATACAAACTTCAGGTCATGGTCCAAATAGGGTAGAAAGTCAAAGAAAGAAAAGACAGGGGAGGGGTAAAGGGTGGCCTGGGGCATGGGATTTCACAGCTGCTGAAATTCCAAAGTGGGAATCTGCATCATAGGGTGCAGGGTACCATATTTTTTCCATTTTATTTCAATAGATGGAATTTTAAAAGATCTTGTTTCAAATGTCATGTTGATTCATTTCATTTTGACTCTTATATTAAAACACTAATTGTATGACATATAAAAGTTGCCATTCTATTAATATATTAATACATTAATATTGTGAGATAATGTAACAGTCAACACAAAATGAATGGAAATAACAGTGCATGTACCAGATGTGTGAGTCCAAAAGAAACTGAAACTTCTCATGGCCTCAGACATTTTCACAATTTCTTTCTACCTCTTATTTCATCTATTCTTCCCAGTTTGGATCAGCTTAAACTATTTCAGAGAGAGCTGCAAGGAATAAAAATCTTGCAGGTTGTAGTGGTTTCCACACGTACTCCCATATAGTGGTTACTGACAGAATTTGGCTGTAGTGAAGTACCCACTAGCACTTATTTTGTATTAATATCTAGAGCTGGTTTGAAAGAGGGTCCCTTCCATCACATGGAAAATATGTTCCATTTTTCATAAATTTTTAAATAGAACTAAAAAGAAAAAAAAATCTTGGCCTCTTGGTTTTCCAAAAGCAAATTCTTTTTTTTTTTTTTTTTTTTTTTTTTTTTTTTTTTTTTTTTTTTTTTTTTTTTTTTTTTTGCATTTGAATCCTTGAAATCTGTTGCCAAAACCCTGAAGCTTTTGGATTTTTGTTCAGAAAATAATACAATTGAGCTTTGAGGTATTCTTCTGGAATGAAAGCAGTATTTTGAGGTGAGCAGATGCTTTCTGCTGAAAAATGCCATCTTGTCAAAAGCACAGTCTCCCTTCTCAAAGGACATTCATGCCAGAAAATACTCCATCAGCTCTGTTAGCATCCCTCATCCTCTCCCAGGGAGAGCGACACAGTCACTGCTTTTTAACAAGATGAGCTTTCCAAGAATAGTTACTGAGGAATCAGGAATTTCTGATCGTATCAGAGCTTGTTGCTCCGATATTGCAGGATTATAAAAGGAGCCTGTCTCATATTCTAAACCACGAGGTCCACCTCTAATATGGCTCACTCTTAATAAAGTGATTCCACACTCCAGTGCAGTTCCTCTGCTATATAAATATTTATTTCCTTGGTGGGACACTGTGGTTGCTTTAAGAAGCTGGAAGACATCAGAGCATCACATTCCAAGCTTGGCATTGAGTAAGAAGCCACCAGAATTAAATCAAAGTGATTCTTTCTGGCAGGCAAAGCGAGTGTAATGAAAATTCCATCTTTGATCCTCTGCCAGGGATAGGCAGCAAATTGAGTGCATGCCTACCACTCCCAAAGCCCAGTCCCTCCGTCTTGCCCGGGATGCCAACTACCAGAAGTACAAAAGATGAAAACAGCCTGTCAGACACAGCAAACCAAAGGGCTCCCTTCATTAAGAGGAGTTTATTATTCTCTTCCAGCTCCACCCATGAGCAAATCCATCCTGCTCCATCATGTTGGGACTAATGAAAAGAGATTGCTCATGGTGAGCTTGACATTCCAGGAAAGCTGTGGAGATGTCTTCCCTACCCAGGATCTGACTGGATTACTCCCCCAAAAGATTAACATTCTTTATAAGTTACATGGTCCCCACAGCTCTAAAGTAAAAAAAAAAAATTGGGCCACAAGACCAGCTTCTTTTGTAAAGCTGTTCTCAAAAGATCAGTTTAGGTAGGGAGCTCCAAGGGCCACACACACTGCTGCTCCCCATGGACAGTCCAGAATAGAAATACAACTTTGTCTTCTTAGACACAGCCAGACCTTCTTTCCTTACAAGAATCCAAGGAATACCATTTATGCTTCCTGTCCAGGGGTATCATGTTGGCAGGGTGCTGTTTATGTCATGACAATGGGTTGAAAGCAGCTTAGGATGATGAATTCATGCTCAGCACTGTTTTCCCAAGATGAGGACACTATTCTCAGTCCCAGATGTCATTTTGGGTCATTGTCTTAAGGAATTTTAGCTCCAAAAAGTGTCCCAGTGTCCTTTCTACCTTTTCATTTGCATATGGATCAATGATGTCACCCTCCTCACAGACGTCATTTCAGGGGAGTAGCAGAGGCATTATTCAATGGCAGGGAATGGGCATACAGGTGAGACAATTGGGGATTGAAACAGAATGAAGCCAGTAATTTAACATTAACAATTAACATTAATTATAAATCAGAACAGGATAAGGCTGGGAATTTAACATTAAGAAGTATCATAGAAACTCAACAACCTTAGGTCTGTTCTAAAGCCAAAATCCAGTGGAGGTGGATGGAGAACCAAGAGGAAACATCACTAGGAGGAGACCGAGTTTGGAGAGGAGGCAGGTTCACATGGCTCCCTTACTTTCTCTCAGCCATAAAGGTTGGTGTAAAGTCAGTTATCAAGAGAAAGTGAAGCTGCCTTTCTCCAAAGAAAAACGGATTCAGTGTGGCATTTCCAGCTAAGCTGGGCTGTGGGACTTTGTCAGACCGTGTGCTGTGCCCAGCCTGGCAGTTCCCACTGTGTGTAGCAGGGCTCAGCTACTTGGACAATACGGAACCTCAAATGTCACCCAACCCCCGAGACAGAGGCACCACACAGTCACAAACATTGTGGGGAATTTGTGTTGGAAGCAATATTCAGATCCACTGCCTTTTGATGTTGGCATGCTGAGATTTCCCATCCGCTGGCAAATCTCCTCCATTCTCTTCCATCCACATGAAAACCAGACCCTCAGAGACCTTCACGGCTTGTCCCACCACCCTCTCCTGCCCCGGTCATCTGAGTCTGACCCAGGCCAGCTGATTGGACAGGGGCAAAAAATCTTTAGTCAGATGGAACAACTACACTGCCCTCATATGTTTTGTGCCTCCAGAGCAACTCCTCTGAGGTTATGGAATTGCTCCAAAGAACAGAAATTAGGCTAAAAAGCCAGCCTTTCCTGCTTGCTTATCCCTGATGTAACTGCAGATAAAAGCTTGGGAATATTGCTACAGTGCTGGATTTTGTGGGGGAGAGGAGAGGAGAGGGTTTTGAAATGGCTCAGCTCTATTTTCTTAGGGACTGTGGTGAGAACAAGGTTAGATCAACACCAAGTGCTTTTGAAGGTGCCATCCAGCACTGAACAAGAAAGAGAGGCTTTGAAAACACTGAACAAAAAAGGATCTTTAAGATTTTTATTTGAAAACTGGAGGAGCAGCATATGCCAATTAGTGAACACCCCCTTAAGAAAACACCAGCAGCTGTCTTGATCTATACATTTAATACAATAAATGTGGCCATTAAATAATTAATGTCTATAAGTGCCTAGCTATGAAAATTCAAAATTAAATATTAAATAGAGCTAGTACCAAATGGAAGGACTTCAGAACAGGAACGAATGAGAGCCATGTCATTCACTATTCCCAGGAAACAGCCCCAAGGATCTGGAGCAGAATGAATCCAGGTGGATGAATATGAAGTGCTTGGGAGTAGAAGCAAAGGTGGGTCACTGATATTGTCAGCAGCCCTGACCCCTCACAAAATGAGGAGATAAATCCCTCCCAGCAGTGACTGCCTTGCTCTCTGTGCCAAATTCAGCCCAAATTTCATTGAAGCATAGCAGAGCACCTTCTGAGCTACAAGGTCTACAGCTGAATATGAATAATGAAAAATACAACTCATGGTGATAACAGCACAGACTGAGAAGTGTGTTCAGTCTCCCTTCCCATCCCTTCAGGAGATCCTGATCCACTCCTGATGGAGAGGATGCTTTGGAGTTACCTGAGAGTAACCAGCATTAGGTCAGAAGAAGCCATTTCTCTTATCACTGCTGGCAAGAGCTGGGGTTATTGATTGTGCCAAGATTAAGGCAGCTCAAGTAGAATGTTGATATGGCTATCAGGAGTATTCAGTGGAATAAACAGTTTGGAAGTGAAGTTAAGCCTCACACTCCAGAGCTCAAACTAAGGCTATTGGAAACTGAGGTTAAATTATGGTGGTTTACAGACAACCTTGTTCTTTTCTCCAGTTTTATGTCTTTGTCTGGCAGAAGCAGAAGTTTCAGAAAGATTCATTTCTTCAGATTTTCCTGGACATTCCTTCTGAGATTTTCTCACGGGGATACACCTGAGTTTTTGCTTTTCCAGGTACCCTGATTGGAGCTGATGTGCTGTGTTCCCAGTCAGGATGATGACTAGGAAGAAACAAACACTGTGTCATGTGGTAGGTCCAACACTTCTGGTAAATGCTGGCCTCACCATAAGTGCTCATCAGCCTCCAGAAAGGCTGGACTTGAGCCCCCAGCTCACATCTGCCTGGAAAACCCTCAGCAAATGAGCAGCAGTGCTCGGTACTGGCAGCCAGAGGGAAAACACTGAGTTTGACACCTCTGTTCCCATGCCTAAACTTCTCTCTGTAACCTCACAAAGTGCTGCTTCATGATACAGAAATTCCTGTCCTACCATAAGGACTTTGGTTTCCACCTGTACACTGGGATGCTCCATGGTGAGACTGCCCTTCCATTCTCTGCCCCTAAGAACTGTGACCACCAGCAAATAATAAAAGGCAGAGGAGCAATGAAGATATGTAGGAGGAGAAGCTTGTAAAACAGGGAGATTTTGGCTTTTTTGTGGGACAGTGTTTTCCAACAGGCAGAGGAGCTGATCAGCACACTGGATTTTCAGGGGAAAATAAAAACATTGTGTTGACCATGAGCAGAAGGGATCAGCTCATGGTGCAGGGCAGCTCTCCATCACTTTGGTTTTACAGTCCAATTCAACACATTAAAAAGTGCTTCCTTGAAAATAAGAAGAGACTCTCATCTGACTCATTTCATAGCATAGGGCCACATTTACAGCTGGCTGAAATGTCCACAAGCCCAACCCAGAAAACTTATAACTAGCTCAGATGTGTCCTGTGCAGCTTGAAAATGGGAATCTCCATTCCATGATGCCCTCCAAATCCTCACTACAAGGAAAGTTGGAATGCTCTCAATCATCTCCAGCCAACTGTGTATTCAGTATTTTCTGTATTTATTTCCAACTTCAGGATTAAGCAAACAGCTCCAGTCCTGTGACGTCCATACAATTAAATGTATCATTTTCCCATCCACTGCGTGGCTTTGCCAAGCTGAGCAGCTAGGATCCCTTTGCCATATGGAATGAATCTGCCTGCACAAGACTTGAATGTGACAATTAGAAATGGGATGGATTTCCCCCCAGGCCCCACAAGCAGCAAAGAAGTCTGGAAGCCTTTAGTAGGGCTGGGAGGATTTTGCTGTATTAGCAGAACTAAAGGTAAACTGGAGCTCAACCAGGAGCTTTAAGATTGCCCTCATGGGAGATAGTGTGAGGGACCCATGTGGAGGCTCTTGCCCAAGTTTTACTGTCTTAGGCAGGATTAACAATCTTGTGATCTCCAGGGTAGCTTGCAGGACCCTGCTTAGGGAGCACCCTCCAGCCACATCTTGATAGAAAAATTCAAAATTTGAGATATTGGCCCTATGGCCATTCAGCTGGTGCTTTCCTAGACACCTGTTAGAGATGAGGTGAATACTGATCCTTTTAGAGCCATGAGAGCTTCAGTTCAAAGCTATCTAATACACAATTTCCCAAAGGCTATAGAAGGTACCAACCTTTGCTCCCTGTCTCCTTTACTAAAGCAGGAAGTGCTCTTTAAAATAGCACCATGAAGGCTTAAATGCAAAGGGAGTGCTGGGCACTCTGCAAAGAGCACCGAGAATTCCCTTTTCCCTGCAGGCCCTACTTGTCTCGTACCCATCTTCCAGCTGATGATCTCCGGGGAAAACAGGACACTGCTCTGCAGGACAGGCTGAGCATGGCAGTTCCTTTCACAGCCACAGCCCCTCTGCACTTGCTGAACCACATCTGACCTTCTCTTTTGCAGCCTCCTGAGATTACCTTGATCTTCTTCATGTTCCCACTGCTCCCAAGGTTAGGTTACACCCTTAGTTCTGGATTCTGTTTTAAGTCTCCCATGAATACCAGTGTCAGATCTCCTCACAGCTATCTCAGGAATGCAGCCAGGCTGATCTCCATGCTTACTGAAGGTGACATTGATTCATTCTCCCTCTCACTGCCCTGATTACATTTTGAGAATGTGCTTCATAACCACCTTGCTCATCCTCCACCACCACCCAATTCCCTTCCCTGACCTCTGGCTTTGTCAGCCCCTGCTCTGGGATTTGGGATTTTTTTCATCCGTAGAACATGGAGCCAGAAGCACTTGGAGTTTGGAGATAGGCAAAGAAGTTACATTTAGAGGCATACTCAAAGTCAGGTTTTGAACTGAAATTCTGTTCCTACACTTCAATTATTTCCTTCTCACACACCAAGCAGCAACCATAGCTCCAGTGAAGACAAAAGAGCAGGAATGGGAGGACCATTCCCAGATTCAGAGCTCAAGAGCCGTCTACGAGGGAGCGTTTGCTTCTAAAGTGATTTGCAAGAAATTGCTTCCTATGCCAGTCCCCTCTTATGGGACTACAGGCTGCTCATGGCCTGGACCCACAGCATCTGGTGAGTGTGCTCAAGGCAATACTGAAAAGAGACACCTCTGCTTAACCACTGAGATGATCTATTTATATTGTGTGACTGGAAGGTGTTAAGGCAAAAAACAAATGTTTATAAAACTTCTAGGTCTTTGTTTTTGCCTGGTTTCAGGAGAGATCTTAAATAAAGGATTCTGCTTTGGGAAAACTAAAAACAGCAAGGGAAAAAAATAGACAGATAGACATCTGGAGGGCTGGAGGAACAAAGCCCTCTCCTCAGGCTGACCTAGTTGCAGTGTTTGGGGAGAGCTTTGCAATTCTGTTCAACAGGAGGAACAAGCAGCTGGGGGCTGAATTCAGGCTCAGAGAAAACAGACCTCTCATCAAAGCAGCTCTGCACTTTTCCACCAGGTCTCCATCTGATCATGATCACCAAGATCTGCAAACCCTCTATCCATCATGGAAATGGCAGCTTGGAGGAAGTGCCCCTGCCCAGCGATGCCAGGAGATCCCAGATAAATCATGGCTGGTTTCTATGGGCCTCTCCAGGGCTGACTGATGTGCTTGTGGCTCACAGATGGCAGCTCTCCCCCAGCACAGCCCTGTGGCTCCTTCTGAGGCTCTTGTGCACCAGCAACAGTGAGGACAAAGACCTGAGCAGTACCTCAGACTATGGAATCAGCCACAGCAGCCCTGTTTCCTCCTGCTCCACCTGTGGCCCTGGAGACACAAGTCCTGTGAAGGTGACACATCACACCACAGCCATGGTCAAGTGTTTTGGGTTACAATAGAGGATGTGATCAAAAGTATCTCTTCTATCACCATCTGTTGAGGGTGGGGGCAGTGATTCTGATCTCTGTGGGAGATATTCTGCTAATGGGTCATCCATTGAAACCAGGTGGGGCAGTGTTCTTTATCTTTTCACAACCCATCCTTCCTTCACAGAGTTGTCTTCTGCTCATGGCCATTGAGTCCCACTGTGGGACTGATAAAATTACTGCATCCCACTTGGAGATGCTCCAGCCAGGGGGGAGAGTCAAGCCTTTCCTACCTAGATAAAAACTGAGATTTCCAGACTCTAGGGAAGCCTTTTTTTCCACTGGATTTTCAGAGGAAAACTGAACATCTCCACATCATCACTGGGCCTTCAGAGGGAAATTGCACCCTTCTACAGGAGCACTGCTTCAACTAAACCACATCTGTCACTGCAAGAGGACTGTAGCCACCATTGAATGGGACTGCCACCAACACCCTGACTGACAGGGTGTCAGGTTGTACTCTGACTGTGTCAGTGTTTGGGGTTTGTTCTTTGTAATACTGTATTTCTATTTTAATTTTCCTAGTAAAGAACTGTTATTCATAACTCCCATATCTTTGACTAAGAGCCCCTTAAATTCAAAATTATAGTAATTTGGAGGGAGGGGATTTACATTCTCCATTTCAAAGAGAGGCTCCTACCTTTCTTAGCAGACATCTGTCCTCCAAACCAGGACACCAAGCCAAAGAAATTACTTTTTACATAAGCAGATAGGACAAGGGAGGATGATTTAAAATGGAGACAGAAGAGATTTAGATTTATTCAGAGGATGGGCAGGCCCTGGCACAGGGTGCCCAGAGCAGCTGTGGCTGCCCCTGAATCCCTGGCAGTGTCCAAGGTCAGACTGGACACAGGAGTTGGAGCAGCCTGGGATAGTGGAAGGTGTTCCTGCCCATGGCAGGGGGTGGAACGAGTTGATCTTTAAGGTCCCTCCAGCCTAAACCTCTCTGGGATTCTGTGGTTTAGTGAGATCAACTGAAACTACAATTCATTGCCTATATTCTCCCAAAGGCTGACTAAAGCAATATCTTCCGCCTTCACCTTCAAGCGAAGAAATTGTTGGAATGTTGGCAGGTTTTCTGCAAATCAAAACTATTTTTCAAATTTTAAAAATGGGAACTAAATGTGATGCCCACGGGATTTTCTTTACAGGTTGAAGTCCATCCACAGGCTGCCCTGGCAGAGCTGGGACAAAGTGCAGGTTTGATTAGACACTGCCAAACACAGCTTCAGGGATTTCTTCATACTCAGTCTCTTTCAACTTGCTACTATTAATCTTTTACCAAAACCAATTTCAATTTCAAATTATGTTATTTATAGTAAAGATGCTATTTATTAATGGTTATTATTACAAGATGTTATTCATGCTACTTAGAGTAAAAGCCCAAATGTTTTGCGAGATCTGGCTTTTGTTCACTTAAGAAAGGCTTCTGAAATGCAACATTTTGTAAAGCAAGTTGCTTGAGATATTTTGGCACAAACCCTTCCAGTCATGCACAGGAGGGCAACACAGGCAAACACAGCAGTGAGATAAACAAAAAGGCTGTTTTGAAAACATGTGTCTAAATCAGTGTTTTGGCGGTCATGCTGATTCAGAAATGAGTTGTGCAGTTCTTGCCCAACCCAGAACAACAGAGGAAAAATTATGTCTGATAAAACAGGATCAGAGGGATGAATTTCTGAACTGAAAAAAAATGAAGCCAAAGAGAAGACTTCAGGGTGACACTGCAGGACACAGATAAAGTGTCAGAGAGGAGGGAGCCTGTTGGTCACCAACAAAATGAGCCCCGTTCTCTCTATCAGGGAGACCTTGGAGAGATGCTGGGTACTGTAAACGCCACCTCCCAGGTCAGTGTCCTTCAATTCATGACCAGGACAATTTGTACTCTTAATTTTGCTGCAAGAGATGTGCACTCTGGACTGACAAGAAGCCCAGTGTTTGCTGTAACAGCCACCCCTTCACAATAAAAGTTGCCCTTGGGACAGTCCCATCGATTTCCTGAACAGCCAGACCGCCTGTGAGTCCTCAGCAGTACCCCAGAACAAATTTATTTCTTTTTAGGTCTTAAGACAGCTCACAATATGCCAGTAGACTGCAGCACATTATGCTAGACCAAACCTATATTTCTGTTAATATCTTCAGCCCCTCCCTCTCCCAAAACCTGCTCAATTTTTCTTCATTATAAGCACAAAAAACCACCCTGACCCAATAAAAGTAAAGGCTGAGGAAAAAGGCAGGAGCTGTCTTCAGATCTGAACGCTGAAATATTTCATTCTCCCTCAGGGATCTTGGAAGTCTCCAAACCTTATCAAGATCTGGTGTTATTTAGGTCTTGCTTTGCAGCAGGGCCCTAGAATATTCCAATTTTAAGCAAACAAAGGAAGAAAACCCTCAAAATCCCAGTTCCTCATTGCCTCAAACCAAAAATGCATTATTTCTGTTTTAACAAAACCTCATCACAGTAGATGAAAAATGTAAGTTTGGGAAGAAAATGTGTTGCCTGATGGTAAGATTTGTTCTGTTTTTGTGTAATAAAACAAACCAACAAGGCTGGATTGAAACTTTCCAGCCTACTTTGTATTTTCCTCTGCTGCTAAACTGCAGATTGCATCCACACAGTTTGGAATCCTCCGTTTAAAAAGCCACAGGTTGTTTGCCAAGAGTGGTCTAGAGCTTTGACCAAGTCCCTCTCCCCATTACCCCCATCCCATGCACCCTACAGATCTTAAATATGTCTATTTAGAGTCTATTTCTAAATATGTATATATATTTTAAAAATTATAATAATTGATGTCTAAATAGACAGTAGACCTGATGATGAGGCTAACTTTGTCTGCATACATGGGGTCTGAGGTAGAGGTGCTCTCATCCGTCTCAAGCTTAAGCACGTGGAGACCAGAACAAGACAAGGGAAGAGCGGATGTCAAACTTTCCAACAATTTCTGGTGATGTTCAACCACTTTCTTCTACTGCTTGTGAGCATGGTGTCCATCACACCCGTGGTGTCTCCTACCTGGAGACCTCACAGAACCTTCCAGTGTCTGAAGGGATTACAAAGGAAATGGAGCTGGGCTCCTCATCAGGAACTGGAGTGTCAGGACAGGGGGTAATGGCTCCAAACTGACAGAGAGTAGGTTTAAATTAGATGTGAGGAAGAAATTGTACCTTGGGAGGGTGGACAGGCCCTGGCACAGGGTGCACAGAGAAGCTGTGGCTGCCCCTGGATTCCTGGAAATGTCCAAGGCCAAGTTGTGTGGGGCTTGGAGCAGCCTGGGATATAAATCCCAGGAAAGGCATCCCTGCTGGAGTTAGAAGGACTTTAAAGTCCCTTCCAACCCCAATCATTCCATGATTCTATTTTTCTATGAACCCAAGGCAACCCCAGGAAACGCCATCTATGAGGCAGCTGTCCCAGGGTGGAGCCATGCCCCAGCCATGCTTGGCTTTGAGGGTCACTGAGATAGGACGGTCCTTTCTGTGCTGGTGACAAACAGGCAGCTTGTCCTCGCTTAGCACAGGCCGTGCCTCCTGCTGCACTCCTGCAGAGGTGGCCCAGTGTGCCCAGAGCTGATAAAGACACTCTGTGCAGTCCAAACAAAGCTACTCTGGGGGCAGCAGGGCACAAAAGGCTGGTTTTTCCTTTGGGGTGATCCCGTGTAAAAGAAGAGCTAGGCTTGATTAGGCCCAAGTGGGAGCTTGTATAAAGATCCTTTCTCCATGCCCATTGGGATGCTAAAAGCTTATAGCAACTCTCCCAAACAAGGAGCAGCAATGAGAATGGAGTGTTCCGGGCAGCAGAGCACCCACTGCTCGGAAGTGAATCAGCACTGATCAAAGCAAAAGGGTCAGCCTTGAAAGCTGTAAAAGTCAGCCCCAGTTCCTCTTCAGCAGCCAGGACAGGTTGCACCAGGAGTTAGCTGGGAATTTTCTACTGGAATTGTTTTTTTCTGATAGAAAATTACAGTATTACAAAATAAAACTATGTCAACGAGAAACACTTTTTTGTCTCCCAAACAGATATTTCATTGGGCAAATCAAAATGAAACATTTCCATTTGAACAAGTTTAAGCCAAGAAGGAATATTTCATTTTGTTGGAGTTACTTGAAATACTCTATTTTAAAACGGCATTCTAAATACATAATGGAAAGTTCCTTCTCCCACATGCAGCTATTTTCAACCCAGGACTGATCCCTTTGAAAAATCACTTTTCCCATCAAAAACCTTTCCCAGAAGCACCAGTACAATGGACTTGGGGAGCCCTTTTACCCCACAATGCTTGAACCAACATCCCCCAAACTCAGCACAACAAAGCAGAAGAAACATGATCCAGACTTGCAGTATCTCCCACCCCTTGAAGCAATCTCTTCAGCTATATCTAATGTAGCTTTAAAAAGTCTTTCCGCTCCATTAATAATTTAAACAGATACCGAGGGTCTAATTAGGAGGCTAATTGGAGAGCATGGTTAAGTATGTACTTAAGAATATTTTATCAGTGGAGTGGATGAAGAAGAATTGTTGTTTGCACCAGAGTTTTATCACTGAATTTTACACAAGATCTCAGCCCTGTGTAGAGATCCTTGGCATAAACCAGTGTTTGGCTACCACAAGAAATAACCAAGCTGAGGAAAACCAAACCCTTAACTTTCACCAATGAGGATTTTCTGCACATATGCACTAATTTCACATCCCACACACTATTTCAACTTTTCAAACAGCTTTCCAGTTTATATGATGTCCAGACAGGGGGTTAATTTTCTAGGAGTTTCAATAAAGTCATGTATGTGTCACACAAAAGTACTGCACAGGAAATAGCTGAATTTCAACACTTAAAATTAAAAAATTTCCACGTTAGCATTTGCCTTAGCAGCCTGAAGGAAAACATCCTCTCATTTTAGTCCTGGAAGCTGGCATTGGCTGAGAAATCCTACCACAGACATGAGGTCCTTACGTGAAGATCTCTCACTAGAAACTCATGCCCCTCCCCCCTATTTCTGCAAACAAATAATTCCATTTACACCCCAGTTTCTCTGCCTAAGAGGTTGAAATGATGACTATTCTGTAAATGTGTTTGCGGCATTACCAATACCCAAGTCTGCTCAAAAATCAGAATTTCTGTTTCACTGCCTGATTTGGTCAGTTCAGCCTGAAATTGCACCCAGACAGATAATGGTGCCTCCTGCTCATGTCCTCTTGTAACCAAAGTGTCCTGCCCAGGCTGTGGACCAGCTGCTCTCACAGCAGCAAAGCCCAGGCATGTCCTCAGGGACATATTCCAGGTCAGGAGGCATCTGACAGGCAGTAAACATGAATTAATCTTGAACTGAAATTTTTCTATTTCATTTGAGAAATGAAACATTTTAGTTAACCCTGACTGGAAGACATAGGCAGGTTTTTCCTGATAGAAATTTGGTTTTTAATCAAAGTTCTGGTTTTGTGGGAAGCATGTTTTTTTCTACTGAAACCCCTTCAGCAGCAAACCCTTGGTGAGCTTCGCTGCTGTTACATCAAGGCCACATCTGACTGATTTTTTTCAAAAAGATGCCACAGCCTTGGGAACACCACATGGTATTCACAGCACCACCCGTTCTCTAGCACTGTGGAAAGGCTGACAACAGCCTGTGAGCCCGGTGTGAAAATCATTGTTTTATTAAATGTGTCTGCCAGCCCATGTTCATTCCTGCTCAGGGGTGCTGCTGCCTGGCAGTGGACACACTCAGGGGCTCAAAGAAGAGACAGAAGTAGCACAATGTGTCTTTATTGTGCAGCAGAGCATATGCCAGCAAATATAGAGTAATTTCACAATTATAAGCCGCACCTGATTATAAGCCGCACATCCAGGTAGCCGGGCAGATCACGGCATTTGTCCACATATAAGCCACACCTGAATATAAGCCGCACCTTTTTTTTTTTTTTTTTTTTTTTAAGCGAGAATGCATGTGCAACAAAGTAATGAGTTAGTAACAGAATTGCGCCAGCACGAGGTTTGGTGTCAGGTGCTCAAGTTGCAAACAGTTTTCATAGACCAGTGAAGCCTTTAAAGGCAGCCCCAGGCGCCCTCCCTGGCCGGCTCTCACTTCCGGGTTGGCATTTCACTGGGATTTGTCCATAAATAAGCCACACCTGATGATTAGCCGCACTACTGGGGTAGGCTGGATTCTTCAAGGAAAAAGGTGCGGCTTATAATCGTGAAATTACTGTACTTATTTTACAACAAAGACATGGCTTTTGCACAAAGAGTCTCTGTTGCAGACAGTCAAAGTGGTCGAAGGTTCACAACTATCCTGGACAGATTTTGGCTTTTGGGGCAGTGTCAGTCTTCACTGAGGTGCAGAAACTTGTATTTGTTTTGGCAGCCCTTCCACTGGCTCTGTCCCAGCCGTGGAGGTTTGGTGGCCATTCCCATGGGCAGCACAGGAACAGCTGGTCACTAACTCACCCTCTCTCACCACCAGTGCCAGGCACTGACCTCTCCAACCAATAGAAGATGTGGTCACGTCAGGCAGTAGATTTGAATTAAAAACACCCAGTTCCTGGAATCACAGAATATCCTGAGTTGGAAGGCCCCAAGAGGATCATTGACTCCAGCTCCTGGCACTGCACATGACATCCCCAAGATTCTCACCACGATGCCTGAGAGGTAATGAAGACTGTAATATGTGATTTTTAATTAGCTCTGTAGCTAATGAAGAGTCTCTGAATTTCTCTTTTCATCACTTTGAGATGAGTTTAACCTGTTGCATGGTTTACACTACAGCTTCTATCAAGAACAACTTTCTTGTAACAGTTACTTGTCCTCTGCTATCCCTGAGGGTTTCACATGCCAGGAGTTGGGTTTGAAGTGAATCCCCAGTGCAAAGAGGGCCCCAGAACTCCTGGAACTGCCTCTAGTTCCTGATTCCCAGTAAATATTAAATATGCAGCAGCTCCTGGGAGCTGCTATGGTCCAAGAAGGAGAACTGTGCAATGGCACACACACATTTCTCAACCACCTGTCAGCTGTTCAATGACTTTTTGAAGCCATTAACTACTACACAGCCTTTCCTTTCCCCCGAAGATATTAATCTTTTGGAGCTTGGGGCAACGAGGCAACGAGGTAAACCAGGAGGCCGCAATTCTGCACCAGCTGGAGGTGCACAGAGCTGGCAGAGGAGGTCCATGTGGCTGCTTGGGAAGTAAAACCTCCCAAGATCAAGGTCTTCAAAGGGCTTGGAGTAATGGCCTTGTGCTATAGTGTGATTTCTGTCTTGGGTTTACACCAGCTCTAATTCACTCTGAGCTGGAGGTTGCATTGGGCCACAAAGTGG
This sequence comes from Sialia sialis, assembly GCA_009812075.1. Lineage (NCBI taxonomy): Eukaryota > Metazoa > Chordata > Aves > Passeriformes > Turdidae > Sialia > Sialia sialis. The sequence goes on along the minus strand of VRYO01002184.1, from coordinate 233,684 downwards.
GGGTTGCCAGTCCCCAGCAGAGAGCAAGAATTTGGAGAGGCAAAGAGGCTTTTGAAAACACCAGAGCTGTTGAGGTCTCAGCTGCCTTCTTTGTGCAGGCACTTCTGAGAATCCCGCATAATGTGTAATTAGTGTATGAGCTACCTGCCAGTGCTCAGCAAGCAGGAAATCATCCTCTGGTATCCCCTGAGGTCCCCAGGTAAAACCTCAGCCATCACAGTGTCACTGGGAAGTATTTATCATTCTAATTTCAGATTTCAAACTGCTAGTTTACCACTGGCAGCACAGACTAGCCCTTACCTGAAAGATAAGCTCTGAATTTCAGCTTAAATCGGGGATGGGGAAATGAAGACAGCCTTTTACTTTGCTTGTTGCTAGAGGTGCACCCTATATGGAAAAGCTGAAGAGCAATTACAGTAATTTCACGATTATAAGCCGC
>VRYO01002184.1:198193-232245 GCA_009812075.1 Sialia sialis | reverse complement strand
AGTAATGTGGTATTCAAACTATCAACTCTGACCACATAAAGAGAGAGGAAACCAGGAGTAACATTCAGGCAGTGTGGTGCCTCTGGGCTCTGCTCGGTCCAGCACCACAGCTCCAGGATGGATTCACACAACAGGCATCAGTTTGGGTCAGTTCAGCCCCAAACCTCCCCCTTTTAACAGTTCCAGATTCCAGCAGGACACCTGATGTCCCAGCTGGAGCATGATGAAGGTGCAGACACCAAACACCGCATCAGACATGTGAGATTGCCGCACCCAGGTTACATTTGCAAAGAGCTGATTTGCAATGGAAAAGGGAGAAAAGAAACCACTCAACTGCTGCCTCCTCTTGCAGCACTGGCTGGTGGATGACAGGGTCCAGCCGGGGCGATCCTGCACAGCGAGGGGGGAAACACATGCACTGTTATTCTCAGTAATAAGATGCCTGTCAACATATAAACCAATTAGGTGCAGCTTTTGTGTTCATAATAAGGCTGGGCAAGATGCTTTCTATGAGGAAGTGCTTTCAAGTGAAAAATAGCTTCTGAAAGAATCTGACAGTTTGTACATGAGGTTTCAGTTTGCTCAGAGTGTGGTTGGGTTTTATTCCAAATGCAAGTAATGAAAATTCTCACATTGTTTCAAACCAAGAAACTATGTCTCAGTTTTCAACAATCTTTCTCTCTCACACACTCACACATTGCTGCTTTTAGCTTTTTCCCTATCTCTTTTTATTTTTTAAATCACAGCAGAAAGATGAAAATGAGGGAAGAAATGAAAACTCATGTTTGAGAGAAACACACTGAAAACAATTATTTTCTTCATTTTAGTCATCTGAACTTACTTCAAACCCATGTTTTTGTGTGCTTCCATGTCTTACCAAGAAAGATCCACATTTTGGGATGGAAAGTAGTTGACATTCTAGTTTCATTTATCAAATTGCTGGTTAACCTCTGGCAGTACAGACAAGCCTTTATCCTAAAGACAAACCCTGTATTCTGAGTTAAATCAGGGGTGGGGGAAATGCAGGCACCCTTGTACTCTGCCTGCAGCTAAAGAGGCCCCCAAACACTTTTTATCCCAGGTAAAAAAAACTGAAGAAGAGCAAATTAGTTCCATATAGAACTTATCAGAGAACATTAATAACTCTCAGCATAAATGGAAGCATCCAACCAAGTTTTGGGTTTGGAATCCAAGCACAGAGTGAGGCTGTGTGATTTATATTAAGAAAAAACCCAAAGACATTTCCCAAAATAAAGGCCCAGCAGACCTGTCTGGGCTCCTCCTCCTAGGTACAGAAGGTCCTGGAGAGCAACTGGAGCCTTGTTTCAGCCATGCAGCTGCAAAGGTTTATTGTTATTTTTTAGAGAAAACATGAGAATTATAGATATTGGGAGTCATTCCCATCTCCCTCTAGTGGTCCCCCGCTCCCCGGAGACAGGCACAGGATCTGTGTTGCAGACAGACAGCTGTGCCTGCGGAGTAGAATTGGAGTAGAATCCCCCAGCCACGGGGGAAGAGGAGTTTGCACCAAGCTGCTTGTCCAGAGCCCTGTTTGCTCAGCTTGGAGATTTTAAAAAGTTTATCCATTTGGCTGGCGAAGCACCGAGATTCTCCTCCTCCCCAGGATGCTGCAGGTGGCCCTAAACCATCACACAGCATCTCAAAATGACTACGGAGCATAAATCACTGAGTACATCTGAGCCATCTGCTGCTACAGAGAAGTCAGCAGCATTGCTGGGGTGTAACCACAGCAGCAGCTCTGCCCTGGGCTTTTCCAGGCTGCCTGGATCCCTGTGGCTACTCGTGCAGTGCAGAACCAGCAGGAAAAGAAAACAAGGATGGGGTGGAAAGTCACCCTCAGAAAAACGTGTGCTTTTTACACAGGGACTACAAGGGAGGTGTTTTGTAATCAAAGGCAAATCACACCCCTGGCACCTGCAATCTCCTTCCAATAGATGTGATAGTTGCAGAGACACATTTGCTATTGAAATCTGGTTTGGTTTAGAGCTGAATCATTTTAAGGAGGGAGCTGGCAGGAATGCCTTACACAAGTATCCAACCTCATGAGTTCTTTGGAGAGTGAACAGGCAGCACCTGGCAGGGTCTGTGTGCTCCCTCCTGGGCTGAAGAGTTTTTGTTCCACCTTCCAGAATGAAAAACTCAGGCAAAGAAGATGAAACCTACCTGAATGTTTATAGGAGAGGAAAACCCTCCCATCATAAGAAATAGCACAGTTCACTACATGCAAAATTGATTTTCAGAAACAAGTGGAATCCAGTTCCCTCTTCAAAAAGCAACAGTGAGAAAAGAGATGGAACAATAACAGCACAGGAAAGCAAGAGGAGACAGAGCACTTGGAATCATCCAGCAGGATGTTTGGAGATAGATATGTCCTCAGGCAAAAAAGTACTCCTTGCCCTGCAATTTGACTATGGATAATTTTGCAAACCAGCCAAACCTACAGCCTTTGCCTCCCATCATAGGAAGAGCCTAACAAGCACCATTCAGGCTGGAAATTGAGAATATCCCTCTATGCAGGACCAGTAAAGCACAACCAGCCACAGAAATTCTTGCTCAGGCTCATCGCAGCAGGATTTTTTCTGGTTTGTGTGAAGAAAGAGGAGGTGGAGGGGATGGGCAAGGGGTTCAGAGCAATATGTACCTATGCATGTGAACAAATTGATTGCAAATTTAAAAAAGGATCAGTAAAGGTTTGTTCAGTGTGAATGAGCTGGGGAATTCCCAAGGGCTACTTTGAAATTCAAAGTGTTGTATTTTAAAATTGTCACAGATCTTGGCGGGAAGTGGGGGAGCAGACAGTAATGGTTTAATAGTCTGTGGAATGGCTATAAAAAAGAAGGGCGGGGGGGAAGAAAAAGCAGATGGCAGCCCCTTTGCAGGAGCCATAAAATTTCATGGTGTATTTTCTATCCATGGCTTCACTGTAATTCAAGCCTTGGGGGCCAACTTTCTCTGGCAGTGGTTACTGAGGGGCCTTGGAGGGCAAAAGTAACAAAAGATGGACACTGCTTGGCTGCACTGACCAAATGCTCCCTCTTGGACTAGATCAGGAAACAGAAAATAAATAATTTCAGAGAAACACCTAAGAGACTTCCCAAATGTAATGTCTAAGTTGCAGGTCAGGGATGTAGAAACAAAAACCCAAAAAGTTCCAGGAAGCAGAATTAGAAAAGGGGCTCTTCACATCTACAAATAGAAAATCAAGGTCAAAGGAGATCTACTATCCCTTGACAGAGACATCATCTTGCATGAAAAAATATCTTGATTTCTACAGCTGCATCCTTCCTTGGCCACTGAGATCTTAGGAAGGGCAACATGGTCAGGCCAGAATGTGTCTGTCTTACAGACAAACCTCCACCTTTCACTAGAAGCACTAGAAGCACTGTGCCATCAAGAGATGGGTTGGGTTCGAAGGCACCTCAGAGCTCATCTCATTCCATATCCCTGCCCTGGGCAGGGACACATTCTTCTAGACCCTGTTGCCCATCCAGACACTTGTCTCTAACTTTGGTCTAAGCAGCTCAAGACCATATCTAGATTTGGCTTTGGTTTACTACCATAAAATTTGAACCAAGTTCCCAGACATGAATGCAAATGAAAAAGGCTGCAGAGGTTAACATGTATTGGTTTTGGTTCCATCCCTCAGTACAAGAGAGTATCTTGATCTCAGGACACCCCACCAGCAAAGCTGCCTCCAGCTGGGGGGTTCAGCACAGGGAGGACCTGGAGCTGCTGGAGAGATCCAGAGGAGGCACCAGGATGAGCAGAGGGATGGAGCAGTTCAAGTGGGAGGAAAGCCTGGAAGAGCTGGGATTGCTCACCTGGAGAAGAGAAGGCTTTGGGGTGACCTAATTGTGGTCCTCCAGCACCTGAAGGGAACCAAGAGGGAAGATGAAGAGAGACTGTTCATATGAGCCTGGGGTGGCAGGACAAGGGGGAGCGGCCTCCCACTGACAGAGGGTAGGTTTGGGTGGAAGATATTTTCCCCTGTGAGGTGGGCAGGCCCTGGCACAGGATGCCCAGAGCAGCTGGGGCTATCCTTGGAAGTGTCCAAGGCCAGGCTGGACAGAGCTTGGATCAGCCTGGGACAGTGGAAATTGTCCCTGCCCATGGCAGGAGGGAAGAAGGAGATGATCTTTGGAGTCCTTCCCAGCCCAAACCAGTCTGCAATTCCGATACCTCCTCACAGGTAACCTGGCCTGGTGTCACTCAGTCACTATTGCAGGCACAGGAGAGCATCACCAATCCCAGAACACACCTGCTGCCACTTCATCCTCTCCTACTGGAGCATGGTCATTTGGGATATGAACACAACGAGAGTGATTAAATGCTAATCTGTCAATGACATATAAATAAAACAGATTACCATGCTGGAAGAAGTAGGGGGAGAGATTAATTTAATTTGATCTATCTAGCAAATGTGTTTTGAGATTGTAGTTCAAAGACTAAGCATTCCACACCCATTAGAGATAAAAAACAATCATTAGAAATGAATGCAATGAAACCTCAATTTCCCTTATACCTGTTTCCCACTGGAATAATTGTGTGGAGCATAAGGGGAGAAAGGAAGGGAAAAACATCAGCCTTGACAAGTGTGTTTCAGTTGCATTGATTCTAATTATTCAAAGATCTGTCTCTGTTAGCTTTGCTAAACTATTGGTTTCTGAATGATATAAAAAAAGTTGGAAGATGAGAAATATTTTCTCAAGGATTCATGATTTTTTTTTTTTTTAAGAAGCTTAATTTTTTAAATCCACTATTATGAACAGTTCTCTGTCAGAAGTATTTCAGGATCTGCAGAGGTGCTTGGACTCTGGTGAAATATGCATATGTGGGGTTTAATTCTTTGTTTGGGGAGGGGCTAGAGAGCAGGAGTTCTCTGCTTGCATGAGAAATCAGAGCAGCTGGAGAGGCAGTGGGCAAAGGAAACTTGCACTCTCCATTAGGAGTTCAACATTTCAAAGCACTCAGGAGTCTAAAATTAGGCAGAAAAAACCAAAGCTTTTCTTTTCATTTTGCTTTTGGCACAGGGCAAAATGACCCATTTTCTCACTGGATTGCAGAGGAGGAAGAACAGGGAGGAGAAAAAGAATAGTTTTTCCCCACCCTGTGCATCAGTGGGATCCCTTTATGGTGAAAGATCTGAAACCAGAGATGCCATCATTCTGCAAATCACTTATTTCAGCTGTTTCTTTAAAAGATCCTCCAAGTGTACATCAATGTCAGGGCACCAAAGGTCTATTTCTGCCATTTCTAAGCTATCAACATTCGTAAGAATGGGACAGCTGGGAATCCCACTGCTGGGAGCTGGCACCATCCCACCTGGAGAAAAGTTTGGAGAATTCTCTGCCTATGTGTACAAACCAGCAGCAACATTTCCCCCTAATGAACAATTCCTCAGGAAGGTTAAAGAAAAGTCTAGGTTTTCATTAAGGGCTCTGGCCACCTAATTAGTCTGTTCCAACAAGTGCAATAATATTTGTGGGAAGGCCAGGCAGATAAAGGAAAAAGTAGACAAGGTCAGGAGAGTCTGTATGAAGCAAATCCATGGATGTGTGATTGGAAAACCACTGCTGCTGCTGCCAGGAAGGGGATGTTCACCTCATCCCACTGCCTGTAATTTGCACTTGGGGGTAAGTGGATGGTTGCTGCTATTCAGGAGCCTTAGGGATGAGCAGACTTTGTGGAATTGATGACCCATCTCCAGACACTTGGGGGCACAGAATGGACAGGACCACACACTGCAGATGGTGCCCCAGAGGTCCTTGAGAGGCCCTAGGGCAGTAGAAACAACCTAAGAGAATTTACTTTTCCTCTAAACTTGGATTTGATAAAATAAAATGATCAAAGAATCATAGAACAGTTAGAGGAAAGAATTTTAAAGTTCATCCAGTTCCACCTCTTGCTGTGGTGGCAAGGGCACCTTCCACTAGCATGCTCCAACCCCCTCCAGCCTGGCCTTGGACATTTCCAGGGATGAGGCATCCTGATAAAAGGCACTGAAAGTATGCCCAGGAAAATAAAGAAAACAAAGCCCCCCAAAAATTTTTTTTGCATTTTTGTGCCCCGCTGCCCCATTTCATTACCCAGTTCACCTTCTTTAACAAAGTATATTTTCCCCATAAATTTGTGGAAAGCTGTGTCTATTATTAGACATTATCAGTAAAATACAAGCAAGTACAAAATCTGGCAAGAGAGCAGATGGTATCATCTTGTCCCCACCTTCCCTGATCCATGCCCTGTTGTCACCAGCATTTTAAGTCTCTCTCAGCTCTTTCCGGGAGGCTCCTCCATGGTAACACCCCAAAAGAGCCCTGCAGCCCCTGGAACTCTTCTCTGACACAGGGCACCCGGGAAGATGAAACGTGAAATGTTCAAAACAGACCAAAGGAAGCATTTCTAATGCGAGTAATTATCCTGTGGCGCTTCCTGCCATGCGATACAAGGGAAGCAAATAATGCAGAATAATTCCTCAAAGACTCAGTTACTGAGTTGAATAACAGCATCAGCTGCAGTTTTGCTGCCTAGGTCTCATATTATGAAGACTCCTACTCCCTGTGCTTCAAACTAATCCCCTGCTGGGATTAGAAAAACAAACAGTATCTCTATTTCAGTGACAGTCACAACTTCAGGTAATAAGGAGAGCTCAGGCATGGGATGAGGAAGAAGATAAAGCATTAGTTTTGCACTCACTTCTCCAATGGACCGCTTCAGTTATCCCAGACTATTTTTCCACATAGTGGAGGAAGCCTGTCTCTAATGGGGATGCCTCACCTTTCCTTAAAGCCAACTGCTGAACAATCTAAAGCACCTTAGAAGTGTAAGGAGCTTGTATTTTCCTGAACAAGCCACCACCTCTGGCTGCAGGGAGAGGCCAGCTCCCACATATCATCTGCCGGCAACTCCTAGGTGCCGTGACTTCACATCACAGCTTTCTGCATGCTGAGCTCCTCTGTCCCAGCCCATACACAGAGCAGGTTTTTGAGAGCCAGCCAGCCCTGTTGATGAACAGGATACCACGGCTGGGCCCTGCCCAGCTGTTTGCATGCCCAGGGTTCCCCATCCCTCTGCAGTGTCATCAAGGAACAGTAAGTTCATGTCCTTACAGAGTAACCTTGATGCTGCTACATGAGTAAATGGGGAAGTTACACATTAGGTCGTAACATTTCAGGCCCTATTAGGAACAAAAGTGTCTTTGTGAGCGTGCAGGTTACTGAATAACCTCCTCCATCCCCATAGAAAGCTGTGAGTGGGATTGAGTTTTTTTCCTTAAAAAAAATAAATCTGTTTTATATGCAACTTAGGATCTTGAGGCTCCTTTTTGTGACTCCACAGCTTGCCTGCCTTGCTCTCAGCCCATCAGCTATCCTCAGAGCACGGTTTTGGTAGGAATGAGTTCCAAAACAGCTTTTGGGTCCCAAGACCAAGGGGGCTGAGATTGTGCTGTACAGGGCAGGACCAAAAGTGCCCCTAAGCCCACCCATCTTTGGGTGTGTTAAATCTGCTCAGTGCTGCCTGGAAAATGGGAAAACAAGTCAGGTGGTTTGATATTTTCTCCAAAAAAAGCAGAACCATCCTGAAGAGAGGGAAGTGGAGAGGGAAGAAGAAAATAACAACACACGTATACAAGCAGTCATGCTGCTGCTCATCCACTGGCATGAGATAGCCTAACAACCCCAAGGTCAGAGCTTGGCCTTTTCCTACCACATGGTGGTTGGATGGGTTCAATGATCTGGGTGATAATGAGGCACTGTGCAGTTGCTGACTGGGCCAGCTGCAGGGTGGGAATCTGTACATAACCTGCCAGCCCATCTCTGCCCTCTGCCATCCCCCAGGCACAGCCCTCTTTAGGGACCTGAAGTGCCTATTTTTCACATTTCTCAATCACTGTGAACCCACTGGAGAGGACCCTGAACTGCTGTAAGTAGCAGAGTCTGGACCCTGTCCTACAGCCCCTCATGGGGCACATCTGAACCCTGGCAGGCTGCTCCTTCTCCTGCTGCTTTCCCATATGCTGTCCCCTCTGGGCCACCTCCTGCCATTTTCTTCCTTTCTGCAATAACCATGGTTTTTATGGATCAGCTGTAGCAGAGACACCGATGTGCAGCAAGTGCTGGTGTCCTTCACCCCTCAGTTGAATGCTGCTTGTTCTCTGCAGCACTTTGTCACATAGACCCAGCCAGTGCCTTAAAACTGACGGAGATAGGTAGCCCTGGGACTGGCAGAGATGACCTGAGCTTGAATTCTGTCTCCTTGAAAGAGTTGGTAGAGGGCCAAAGTGACACAGCTCCTGCTCTCATGCTGAACTGAACTGTTACCAGGTTCTCCAAACAAGCTCTTGTTTTCACACAGAGCCAGATGGGTCCTCTCTCCCTTCTGCCAAGCTCCACGCTTTCCTCCTGGAAACCTCCCCTGCACAGAGCCCTGGGAACTCCAAAGCAACAGCCCTGTGCTGTTTGACCCTTGTTTCCTCTTCTGAGCCAAAGAGAGTGATTTTCTCACAAGCAGACTTCTTAGACCTTTCCCTTGAAGGAAAACTGATATTTCTGTAACTCTAATTCTGTTACTGGCATTTCCCACTATCTGCACTGGGGACTATGCTGGGTCATGCTGAGCTGCTCAGGCTGTGAGACCTGTGAGACTCAGGAAGGACCCATCGGCACATCTGTCACCAAACAGTCACCAAAAATCACAGTAGCGGCAGGAGCAAAGTCAGCCCAAGAGCTCCCATCTCACGATTCCCAAAGTAGCACCCTCACCACTGGATAATGCACCCGAAAGCACATCTATAAATAAACTTGGGCTTGTGTAAACCCAATTAGAATACACTGGCAAGTTATTCAAGGAGGCTGGCAGACACATTCTTTACCTCAGGTGTCAGCCACAGGAGAGTGTTACGGGACTTGCATTACAGGGAATGCTTTGTGACTTTGAGTTATATTGCACTTAGCCTGTAAATGAAACAATAACAGCTTGGTCTATGGAGATAACACCCCAGATCAACTCCCTCCAATAAATTAGTGAAACATTCCACTCCTGAGCCCCGCAGTCTCACACCTCTGAATATCAACACAAACTTCAAGGGTTTGATGGAAAAAATGGTGTTAAGTCTCATGGTGTTTGAGGAATTTCCCAATATGCACTAAATTAGTTTTCTGGCTGCTTTAACCATAGTGCTTGAAACCAGCCCCATCTGAGACAGATGCAAGGTAAGAGATACAAGCAGCTGTTTTGCACATGAAATCAGATTGAGATTAACACTTACCCTTGGAGTTCTTGCTCTGGGGGTAAAATACAGTTTCAGGGACCCCTCTGTTTAAAAATACCTCTAGTTTCTTCAGTGGACTAGGATGGACAGGCTGTGAAAAGTAAAAAAAAAATCTCCCTCCCAAAGAAGACCACTGACATACATTCATCCTCTGATTCCTCTGGCTTGGCATTTTAAAGATTAGGCCTAAACCGTGGAAATCTACTTCCTCAGATTTAACTGGAGAAAACCACTCACTGCTGCACTCCACTGCTGCAGGAGGACCAAGGCAACACAAAACATGGCAGAAGGATAAGGATAAAACAAGGATAAAAGAGAAGGAACAGTTTGGGTGCTGATCAGAGTGGATAAAATGGATCAGAATTGCCTGGATGCTGCTCTTTTTTGCCCCTTCTCTGGTTAAAGGCGAGCCTGAACACTCCAGTATCCAGCCCGTGCATCCCCCGTGGCCTGGCAGCACATCCCAGAGGAATTGGCTCATTTAGGCCACTCAGCAGATAACATGAGTTTGTTTTCAGAAAGCCAAAGCAATCTGTCCAGAAGGATTTCTTGCGCTTCATGTGCCAGCCCTGGCCAGGGAAATATAACATTAACTACATCAGAAGATATTGTTGAATGAATAAATTATAAAAGCATTCAGAGTACCTATCTGGGGTATTATTTTACACGCTGGTGCCGAGTAGGTTAAAGGAACATGTTTTGCTGTTATTGCATTCCCAGCTCTGTTTGCAAGGACCCAGCATTGCTGTGAAAGTGAGACTATGGACATGAGCTCTCCGCCAGCACAGCAGGACAAGGCACAGAATTTGCCAGTGTCACCGCTCCTCTAAGCATTTCCCTCTAGAGAAAGACAGCACATGCTGCTCCCAGGCAGGACAGGAGGAAACAGAGCCCTCCAGACAAAGCTAAACATAAGTCCATTGAAACAATTCCTCAAATTGTAATTGAATAGCCCCATACTGTCAGAGAAGCCCCGGCCTCCTCCTCCTCCTCTTCCTCATCCTTCTCCTCCTCCCTACAGTCAGCTCAACATGAATATCTGGCTTGACCAACATCCATGTCCCAGAGCCAGCTCTGGTACAGGAGCACCCATGGACCATCCACACTGGAGGATTTCCAGAAGCTTTGTAAACATTATACAGTTAAGCCTCAGAATCCTTGTGTGGATGGGCTGAGCATTATCCATCACTGTTTCCTAGCTGTGGAAAGAGAGGGAGAGAGTCCTTAAGTGCTTTGTCTAATATTGCACAGAAATCCTACTAGAAAATTGGGATTATCACCTGGATCTTTGGACTACCAGCCTTTTTATACGTAATTTATTCTTGATCAAAACCATACAGTCCATCTCAGGGCTTTGCTCACAGAAGATTTCTAACTAAGCAGAGTTTGCACAATTGCATTTTTTCTAAGAAGAAAGGAAAAGGAAAAGGAAAAAAAGAAAGAATAAATTAACCAAATACCATTTCAACTGGCAATAAAGTTTGTGATTGTGCTAAGAACAGTTGTTGAGAAACTTAACTAATCCAAGTTTCCTAAATAATACAGCACCAAAAGTCTAACTGCTAATTGCAGAATTAGCTCCTTTGCTGAGCCCGAGTTCCATTCATAGAGGGTGAACACCTGACCCCACAAAGCTCCAGGACCACAGCCATTCCCATCAGTGGGACCAGAGTCTCACTTGAGGTTGCCCAGTGGGTGAATGTTGCTTTTGGCATGATAGACCTCCCTGGGCCACTGTAAATTATTACAAAACTGTATTAATTTTGGTGTTTTACCCAGAAAAATAAAAGCTCATTTGTGACTAAAGCCTACACACACGTAGAAAGGCTACAAAATTCAGTGGTGGGGGGGAAAAGGCAGCTCAGAGCCAGAGGCAAAAATGGGGATCTGCTGCTGCCTGGCAGCAAATTCGGAGTCCTCATGACAAAAGATTTTAATTTAGCCCCTGCTGTACAAGCACAGCCCCTGTTAGGCCCATGTCCCCAGGCAAGGCAGTAAATTATCTGTGCCCACATTTGGCCACTCTGGTCCCCTGTCCATATGTCAGTCCTCAGCGATGGCTACCAGGGCTTGGGGAGCCCAAGCCCTGAATGCCTCCAGCTCCCCCTTACCAGCTCTGGGGGTGATTTCAAAGTATAACATCCCAGCCACCTCCCAGAGGTGTCATTTGCCATCTGGAGCTGGGTAAGCATTCCCAATGAATGTGTTATCAATCGAAAAGCACACTTGCTTGGAGGAAAAAAATTGATAAAATAAAATTATTGGTGTTTGCAAAGCAAAATACTTCCATTTTCTTTTGAAATGGTACGCTTGTTTTTGAAGTGAGAATAATCTTTATTTATAGAATTACTTTGAAAGAATAGAAAACTCCAACAGAATATTTCTCAGGATCAGATGGTCAAATGAAAAAAACCCAAATCAAACTCATTGCAATAATTTCGCTCTTTCCATGCCCAAAGAAGTTCACACCAAGTCAATTCAGCTTTAGCAAGTCCCATAAAAACCAAAACCCAGATTACGGGGCACAAACTGTGGTGCAGTGGGAGAGATGTAATTGTCCCTGTTCCATTCTCCCTGGAACTATGTGGTCCACAACACATTTTACCCAAAGGTTTTGGGGACGTAGGATTTCTCTCTGAGGTAATTTACACAAAGGCTGCACGAGGGGGTGACATTCATTCTACAAGACTTTCTGGCTCATAGATGCTGATGGTGATCCCCCTCTCCCTGCTTTTCCACCTCTCTAAACCAGCAATGTAAGGACCTGCAGAGGTGCCAGGTGCTGGACTTCCCTGAAAGCCACTATGGGTCCTGCCAAAGCCCAGAGGATCCCAGTGCTCAAATCAATGCACAAAGGGTGCTCAAGGATGAGGAGTGAAAGTATTACAGCAGAGTCTAAGGCTTTTTTCTTCTTTGAATGTGTCTACGAAATGAAATAATTTTTATTCCAGGCTGCTTACAGCTGTCACATCTGAAATGGATTTTACCAACTCGGTATCAGAAGGCTGGGTCTGCAAAAAGAGCTGTAACATGCAAACTTTCATGGTAAGGAAACAAATCATTTGTAAATTAAGTCTCTGGTGGTGTGACATTAATTTAATTCTCTTACTGCCATGCTTAGACACAAACACTCCCTACCTAGCTTGTGATCACAGGAAAAAGGTAATAAACACATAACAAGGATCCCCAGGAAAAAAATCTGGGCTTTTAAAGGGACTGTGTTCATGAGTATTTACATTTCAATGGATGGAAAACAGTTTCTCAAGTGTGCCTTGCCAAAATTCTCTGAAACACCCTTTTCTTTCTGTTTGATTAATCATTTCATGCCTAGAGTAATTTAAAATACTGCTTCTTCTAGAGAGCAGATAAATGTGCATTCCCTCAGATAAATGAACAAACCTTAAGGTTCGGTTTCACTCTTTTCCTCTTTCAGCTACTTCATCTCCTAAATCAGTAAATACACGGCACAGATTTCCTGGCTATGTAAGGGGAGCTGGTGGATTTGAAAGACTAAAGCAATATTGCAGGTTTTCAAGCTTCAAGTAGGGCTGAGAAATTACAAAGGCCAATCTAATAAAAAGGCATTCTTTCCAAGTGTTCAGCACAATTAAGAACCAGCCAATTAAAGTTGTGATTCAATATAAAACCTGAATGTTTCCAAATGAATAAAACACTTGACACTAGCCTGACATTTGCCCTTTTCCTCCAGCTTTCCATATGGAAAAGAGATCTACTTGCCATCTCTGGGCTGCTCTGTAGCAAAGGAGTTTGAACTGAGCTAAACTAGATTTGTCAGCAAAGTCTTCAGGTCCTAAACACAGATTTCTTTCACTCCTCCACAGTTCCTAAAGCTGCTTTATATCACATAAAAATGCTCTAGTCGCTCAGGCTCCTTTGCTCTGGACAATCATTGGTCTGACAGAGGCAGCAGGAGATGCTGGCCCTGACGATTCCTGCAGCTCCTTCCCTTTGTACAGCAGTCATCCCTAGCTGCTGAATGTGGAATTCTAACATCATATTCCTGCTCAGTCATTGTAATGCCCATTTATTAAGCTGCTGTACATGACTTCTAAAAATTCCCCTTTGAATCTGCTGATTTGCAACCTTCACCACCTTGCAAACCTCTCCCATACTGCATTTCAGCATTCTCATCTCCAAACTGAAGTCATACTCACAGGAAACGGGTTTTCCATCCCCATTTTGCTACAGCACCTTCTTCACGTACACCATGGTCTTCAAAGGATTAATTTTACTTCATTGTGGAACTAGTTCTAAAAGATGAGTTGTCAAAGTGCAATTTGGCCACATGTGCTGCCAAGAGGACCACAAGGACTGTGCTGGCACATCCTCAGTGCTGAGTGAGGAGCTCAAGGGGACAAGTTCAGGTCTCAAAAGCTGTAAAGTTTCCTAATCTCAATGCTGCTTTTTTCTGAGCCGCTTTCCTCAGCACCATGAAGTTCTCCAGACACAGGTTGATCCTCCTGCTACTGAATTATTTCCAATCCCAGAGGCAGTTTGATCCTGTTCATCAATCCCAGCTCCCTGCTGGGTTGCACAATGTGGGTGTGCCCACCCACAAATGCTGGAGCATCCAGTTGTACTCCATTCAAAGAGGAAAAGTGCCATGTCACAAACAACTGGCAGCTTTAGAGCTGGTTGACATGTTTTTAAACCCCAAGTGAAGTTGAAATGGTTCAAATTTCATTTTATGTCATCACTCCTCCTGGAGTGAAGCTCCAGGAAGCTCCTCTTCTATTTGCTCTGAGGTCTCACATATATCAATGTCATAGGCAGTGGTAATTTATCTGTATTCCATGGGTGTCTACACACTCAAGAATATGAAACACTTATTGTATTCCACTTACATGTATACACAACTAATAATCAGCAAAAGGGTAGGTTTCACATCAAAAAAAACCAACAACTCTAAAGCTTTATTAAATGTTATGTGCAGAAGGAGTCTTGAAAACTCAGGTTAAGAGAAGAAAGTGCATAAATACACCAAACTGCAAACCAAAACAAATGTTTTGGCCTGGGAGAAAGGGTGGAACACAAGCTGCACTTCTGGAGAGCTGAACCCTTCATTCCTGCTGGGTGCTATTCCAATAACCTCAGGCTTTGTGGAGAAGGGTCTTCTCCCTTTGCTATTAACCAGATTAACTCATGGTGCTGCACAAATATTTCTTTGCAAAGCCCATAGGAACTGCTGGGGTTTCTCAGGAACCCCTCTGGGATTTCAGTCTCTCAGCAGTGTGGACAGCAGCTTGTGAGTAATGCCGCCTCTGCCTGCAAGATACTAGGCAGCCATGCTGAGGAAAAATCTCTGCAGGAAGAAGAGGTCTTTTAAGAGAAATACCAGGAAGCAAATTCCTGTTGTCTCCCATTTCCTCCTCCAGGAGACACCCTGCAGGTCTCCACCTTGCAGGGCAAGTGAGACAAGAAGAGATCATGCAAAATTCTCTCACATAAGACTACTCTGACATTGGCCAAGATCCTGCCATCCTTACATTAAGGGGATTCCAGATCTATCCTGGCTGAGCAGAATTTCCTGGAGCTCTTGTACCTCCAAGCGTGAGGTAGATTTCTTTGACTTAGTACAATTGCAAATAGCAATCACCTCAGAACCTTGCACTAGGAGGGGAGCAAGAGAACACAGACGTTCATCCTATGGCCTAAATCCTGCCTAGAAGGTGCTCAGACACGGGATAATTTGGCACTGAGAATCTCCCCAGGTGAAACCTTGCTGCCTTGTTGAGACATGAATGTATTACTCCATCCCTTTCCTGTAGCTTGTCCCATGAGAACATATTCATCTCTGACATCCTCCTCCTTGAAGAAAGGAACAGGAGAAAAGTCCAACTTGATGCATTTTGTCTTGAATATCCAAGGATTTGGTACACAAAAGACAGCTTACACCTTCCTTGTTTTTAATGAGACCTTCGACTCAACTCCCAAAAGAAAAGTGAAGATTTTCTTTTATTTTAAAAAGCGTAACTGAAGCCAGAGTCATTTCTCCCTTCAACTTTGCTGCTTTGATCTTGGCTGAAATTATTACAAGAGCAATGTCTGACCCAAAGGGAAGCAGAATGGCTTTCAAGGGTGCATTGGCCACCCCATATGGAAGGCACCATGTTCCTTGCGGGATGGCTGCCTGAGCAGTCCTCACTGGCACACAAGCTGCAAGGGAGCGAGATAATGGAGCTGAAGCGCTGAATAAAGCAGTCCAGACTCCCAGAGCAGGCAGTGTTATGGCTAAAGAACAACTGTAATCACAATGCCACTGCAGCCCAGTATTATTTTCATAATATTGTATTTTTCATCCAGGTAAGCTTTGAAGGAGTTTCTCACAGAGCAGCTCTATCCTGCTCTCAGGGAAACCTCCTCTGTTTATCATCTGCACTGGAGGTTAATAAATACCAGGGTGTCATTTCCTCCACTTGCTGGTTTTAGCAAATGTCAAAGGGCAACAACATTGTAGCAGAAACCAAGTGATGGAAAGGGAAACAGCAGGGACCAATAACATCTGAAATGGTTCTGTATCACTCATCCAAATTCTTCTAGGTTTACTTCATGTTCATGGCTATTTTGAAGAAAAGCTCTGATTTATTATCACTGTCCAATCCCTTGAAGTACTGAATACCAGAAAGTGGCTGGTGGAATTCTTTACATAGAGATTTTTTCAAAGTCTATTTTTTGACACCCCAGTCTATCTGACCGCCTCCCCCTCTTCTTATGTTACATGAAAAATGGACCACAGAAGTGGATTTGATTTAAAGTTTGTTAGAGAGATTCACAGGTCCATCTGGGATTTCCTTTTAGAAACCAAAACAAGTAAGAAACCCCTACTAACAATGACAAAATCCCCTTGAACTAATACTTTAATTGCATTTTAAAAAGACAGAGTGAAACTCTTTGTTAACCATAATTCTGAGGTTACCATGAGATTTATATTAGAAATACCAGAACATTCTTCCTCCTCTGTTCTTCACCTCAGTGAAAACATTGTTATTAATCATTATTAATTATAATACATAACAGGCTTTAATGTGCCCAAGTAATTCACTGTGTTTACCAGAAACCTGAATTCTACCAAATAAGTGCACAGCACGATAATTTTTGGTAGTGATGTTATCAAAATTATATTTTTCTCTGACATATTTTAGGATGAATGTATTTGAGTGCAAACCACTGCCCCAAACAAGGCCAGTCCTCACAGTGCAGGAGTGAGCAGCCACATCCCCAGAACCCAGCTCTCCCCATAGCTGACCTCACACAAGCCTCCACCCTTTTGTAGGAGGATTCAACATTTGTGGAAGTGCTGTTACATAAGAAAGGCTCTTTTACTCGCAGTTTGGAAGCAAAAATGCAAATAGGCAATTTGAGTCACGCAGCTCCACTCCCAAGATGAAGCCCTGGACTGGAGCCACCCCTGTCAAGGACCAAAACCCACAGGCACCAGCTGAAAGATTTTAAGGAAGATTTCAGCAGGAGAAGATCAGTGGGTGAGTGGAAACTGATTAATCTTCAGAGAAGGAAGGGTCCACAGGGACCTGCTGGCTCTGAAGCAGAAGGAATCATTGAATTGCTTTGGAAGGGATCTTAAATAGCATCTTGTTCTACCCTCTGCCATGGGCAAGGACACTTTTCACTAAACCAGCTTCTCTAAGCCCCATCCAGCCAGGCCTTGGGCACTGCCAGGGATGGAGCAGCCACAGCTTCTCAGGGCAGCCTGTTCCACACCTCACCTCCCGCAGAGAGAAGAATTTTTCATAATATCCAATCTAAACTTACTCTCCATCGGTGTGAATACATTTCCCCCGTCCTGTCACTACATAACCCTGTAAAAGCCAGGACAACCCATGAGTTTGCTCCATCTCAGCTATGGGAAGCAAAGACAAATGGGTGGAACATGACCTTCTAGGTGGAATAGTTTTCCACCCATTTGCCATCCCATGACTGCTGTCACAGACTGTGGATGGCCCACACTCTGAGGAGAGCCCAGGGATTGATGCTGCCCTCCAGGAGCAAGGCCTCCAGCAGGTTCCAATTAGCCAAAATTAGTCAGCTGTGGCCAGGGTTTGTCTTCCTTTAAGCACCAAATAGTGTGAAAGCAATAGCCCTTTTCTCCAGGGGACCCACTCAAGCCTTTGTGGCCTTACCCCCCTTCCCCAGGGAGCCTCCTCCAGTTTTGTTTCTCCCCTTCCTGAACCATGCCAATCATTAAAGTCTCTGAGCAGCCCCATTATTATCCTGGGCAATTCTTAACTCATTAGGCTTTAAAGCTGTTGGACTGCAGAAAAAAACCCCAAACCAAGCAAATGCTTAAGCACAATAAAAGGATGTTAATGTTTTACCCCACCGACAATGACTGAGTCTGTAGGACAATTATTACGGATATTTCCATGGGTTTAGTGTTACTTTTTTCCTGACATGAGGTCCTTTGCATGGCATCTAATTAAAAATAGAGGAGTTTAATCTGCAGCCAATCCCAGAGGTTGATTTGAATTCTCCCACTGTGAACTTTCAAACATGGAAGCATGCCTGTTTGCACCGATGGGATCCAATATCCTGCCTTTGCAATGGCCTTTTTACGTTTTGGCAGGCTGCACACCCAGGATTGTGCCAGACTGCAGCATTAATAATTCACTACCTGATCTGATCTTTCAGCAGGAAACACAAGTAAAGATGACGTTAAGTGCTGCTTGGCTTCCCCTCCTCTGCCATTCTCCTGTTGTGTCTTCAGATTGTGCTTAATCTGATGGGAATTTAGTATTAAATTAACAAAAAAAGTCACATTTTAGGAGGTCAAAACCACATCTACAGCTGAAGAGAGAAACTGGATTTCCTGCTGAGTTTACTTTTAGCACCAACATTTTAATTTTCATCTCTGTACAAGAAAGAGATTAAATGTGTTTAGGATGCAGGAGAGGATAGCAGAAATTTTAGATTCCTAATGAGCAGTATATTAACACTTTTCTCCTGGTTGCATGATAAAACAAGTTACCTGTGGAGATGAGAGGACATTTTTCTTCTAGAGGGGAGGAACTCCATTTTCTATCAGGATCTGGAATTTTTTTCTCAGCATTGCAACAGAATAAAAACCACCTCTGTGAGTAAGCTCCAAAACATGTTTCTATGGTTTACAGTGGTCTGATCTGTTTCTCCAGTGCCAGGTAAGAGGCAGCCACACACACACCTGCACCTGCTCAGCCAGGGGGTTTGGGACCACGTACTCCCAAAAGCTTTCTTCAGTGACAAAGCTGCTGTCTCAGAGTCTGCAATACCCGAAGTGACATAAAAGCTTCAGCAAGCTATACATGTTCCCCTCCTCAGAGGGTAGATTTTGCTTTAAACAAACAAACAAAAACCCAAATGAAAAAAAGAAAGAGAAGAAAAAAGAAAACAAACAAAAAAAGAACCCTAACCAAACAAAGAAACCCCCTAGAAAACTGAAGATAACCTCAATTTTGACAAAACAGTTTCACTCAGAGTGTCTTGTAGAATGTGAAGTTTTTCACATATCCCTATGAACTTTCTATTTGATGCCTTAATTATTTCATCTCAAAAGACATTAGAAGGAAGGGAAAATACTTTGCTTTCTTTTCCAAAATAGACTGTGCTACTATTTAGCATTCATCCACTGTTCTGGTACTGTTATCACATTAACACTTAGAGATCCCAAGCAAGGTCAATGCCTTTGTCTGTCAGCCTTTGTACAGTCAAGAGACAGTTCTTGCCCCAAAGACCTTAAAATATAAATAGAAAAGACAAACAAAGGGAGAAAGAAAGGAAACATTTCTATCATCGTCACAGATAGGAAACAGGGAGATAAAATGCTTTGCTGGAGGTCAGTGACACAGAGCTGGGGAAAAACCACTCTCAAGTCTCTGTCAAGTGTCTTTAACTATGAAGCTGTCCAAAACAAGCCTGTATTTCCTCCAGTGTTTCATTTAGGTCCCTGCAGAGATGCCCAGAAAAGGAGGTTGTAAGGAATCAGTGCAGACATTCAGAGAGGCTTAGTTTCCAAGAGGAACTTCTGAAAGAGAAATGGCAGAAACAGCAGAAGTTTCACTGAAGCTAAGTCCAAAGGCAGAGACTGAAACTGGCAAGTCTGCACGTCACTGCTAAGAACACACAAGTAGAGAAAAGAAGACCCAGAGCTGCTCCCCAGTGTCCATTTTAACAGACAAAAATGGGAAGTTGTGGTCAAGAAGTCACTCTCCAAGGAATAACAACAAGAAAAATGTAGGGCAGGATGAGATGATGCAAGAGCCTAAAGTGATCTGCCCTCAGTGTGCCAGTGATAGCACGAGGGAATGCCTGGTTTAGTTCCACATTCCCAATAAAGACTGATACATTAAAAAGACAGCGGGACCTATTTTGGCAAGAATTTCAAGAACTGGAGGACTAAGTTCATAAAGTCAGAGAAGAAACAACAAAACCACACCAGACGTTATGGCATATGACATTCTGTAGAAGGATTTGCACTTCAACTCCGTTCAGTGACTGGTGTCTGCTTTGTCATTTGAGATATCCCATCCAATATTCACTTTTCTCCTCGTGTCAGGATGTCACAGAAAGAGCTCCCCCTTTCTTCCTCACAAACTTTATGTCTCTGTGCATCTGGGGGCAGCTGGCTCTGTGATTAACTGTGCACAGGGTGGTGGCTCATCCCTGGCTGTGACATGCCAAGCAGGTAATGTTAGAAGCGCCTTAAGTTTAGGAGTCTGTTTAGTTAACCTAGGTTAAGTTCTGCTGTTTCTCTCTGCTTTCTCAGCCTTCCTCCAAACATAACTGGTCATGGGAATTTGCATTTTCGGGGTATTTTTTAAGGCTTTGTCTTCACAGCGTTGTTAGTATTAGACATAAACTAAGCAGCAGTGCAGGAAAAAACAAGCCACATCTCTTTCACCAAAATCTTTTAGTATGGTGTTTGTGCTCAGCCTTGTTGCAAGACTCTGTGCTGGCACTGGTAAAGGAGATTCATTTTGGCATTAGAGCGCAAGAGAGCGTCCTGCACCACACAGCTGCAAGAAGAGCAGGTCCCAGCTCAGCTCTGGATTTTTCCTGGCCCACAAGCAGTGCTGGGTCTTATCTCGGCTTGGATGAGTGAAGGAGTAAAGCTTCATCTGCATCAGGCTGTACCTGTTGAACCACGGCTGTCCTGCTTGCTCCATGGATGTAACTCTGCCAGTTTATGCAGCCTCAGTGGGTTTGTGCTCAGCTTTCCAGGGACACCGCAGATCCATGGGCATCCTCTGCCTTCCAGACCCTTCCCAACAAGCACAGGACCTTACACAACCAAGTCTGAGAAATAAGGGGGTTTAGAGAAACAAGCCCACCACCAAAATGAGAAACACTGCCTGTTCACATTGCACACTATCAATCTGCCCATTCCTAATACAGCTCTTGGAATATTTTCTTCTTTTTCCTTCCCTCCTCACGTCTATTCCTTTCCCATCCACATTTCCCCCAAATGATGATGTCTTTCAACCCCTCCTCTAATTTTCTCCCCAAACACACGGAGACTGTTGACCAGGATAGGGAGCAGAGGCCCTTCCTAATTGGAATGGTCATGAAGATAGTTCATCTTACAAGAGCAGCATCCGCAGGGATGCCTCAGTGCCCCATCCTGCCTGCAGATCCACACTTGTCCTTTGTCACAGCTGGATTGCCCAGGTCTGGAATCTAATCCCAGGAGGACTGGGAGGGAGTTATTTTATCTCTTTTCTCTTCAGAGAAAGGCAAACAGGATGGGCACTCATCGATCTTGAGAAAGAAACATTAGCCAAATCAAACACAGAGGGGGCTCTGGAGAAACAGGATGTCCAGGATGTCATGCCTGGATACACCTTGGTACCTCTGCTTATAATGACAGACTTGG
Organism: Sialia sialis; assembly: GCA_009812075.1. Classification (NCBI taxonomy): domain Eukaryota; kingdom Metazoa; phylum Chordata; class Aves; order Passeriformes; family Turdidae; genus Sialia; species Sialia sialis. The sequence continues at coordinate 211,072 of VRYO01002184.1, read as the reverse complement.
AGAAGAAATAAAAAATTTAAGCACAAGATGAAGAAAATTTTCAAGAATCATTGGCCAAGTCTTATTGCTGTCAGCCATCACCATGAGCCCCAGGAACTTACCACCAGTCCTGATGTCCACTCAGCCTGAATCCCACCTTCACCAGTAGTGCCTGGACCAACTCATCCATTCACCAGAACACTCTTGCAAAAAAGTTTTCCTCTTATTTACTCTGTGTGGTGGTACCCCTGGTAAGATGCAGATGTGACTGGAGGAAGACCCCACACATTTCCAGGTGCAGCCAGACATGGATCAGGGGTAGCCAAGACAAAGACACCTTGGCAGAAGGTAGGAGCAGTGTAACAGTGACTTTTCCCCACATCACACATGATTTTGTGGCAGTAGGGATGTAAGGACTTGGCACAGGTTCCCCAAAGGAGCTGTGGCTGTTCCAGTCTTGGAAGTGTCCAAGGCCAGGTTGGACAGAGCTTGGAGAGCATGAGTTAGTGGGAGGTGTGGAACAGGGTGGAACAAGATGTGCTTTAAGGTCCCTTCCAAGCCAGTCCTTTCTATGATTCTAAAAAAAGGGGGCTGCCAAGAGACAAGCAAAGAGAGCTCCAATGAGCACAGTCAAAAGCAAGGCTCTGGATTCAAGATCATTACAGCCCTCTGTCAGGATATATGGCATTTTGAAGTTTCTGTTGCTGCCTGGGTCTAATTGCACAGATGGTCCCAGAAGGAGCTGTGGCCCTTCCCCTTCAGTGAGGTTCTCTTGCCAGAGAAGTGCAAGGAACAGAAACGTAATTAAAAAGCATTGGGGGGGACTTAATGGAAATGGGTGATGGCTTAGTTTGAGCTGAAAGTCCAAGTTGGTTTGATCTCATTTACTAGTTAGTAAATTAACTAGTTCAGAGAACAGACAACTGCCAGGGACCTCAAAAGTTTATTTCCTTACCAGTATTCTGGGGCTTGTATTACGTTCTGTAACAGTAACATTGTAAAATTAGACCTGCATTAATGCTGATTTGCAGACATTTCGCAAAAGACCTAATCTGACCATCCAGGCACTGATTACAATGAACACCCCTGAGACTGGTGTAATAAAGATTTGACACTTGCAGGCTTGCCATGTATTTGTGTACCAGTTTTCCTCATTAAGCACCACAGACCTCCACCCCCAGTCAGACCCTTCCTGACACTCCACTGGAAAGCAACACACATCCCATGGAGGTTTCCCTTGATCCAATCCACCTCCTGTTTCTGGTTAAGATCTTTTAGCAATTTCTTTTAATGCTAAAACACAGTGCTCTTCAGCTCATAGGAGATGTGCACATTTCTCATGGGAAATGAGAATTTGTTTAGAGTGCTTTTGCTGGAGGAACACATTCAGTAAGTAAGGGGGGGATTCCCATTTCCCACTTTTCCTGAAGAAACAGTTCATATTTCTGTTGGAAGTTTTCCTTCTCCTAGTAAAATACAATTGAAGTTGGAAGCTTTAGTTGTTTTGAAGTGGTGTGTTGTTACCTCTGGGGTTTTAACAGTTTAATATTACTGTTTTGAAAAAACATTCAAGAGAAACTTACCTAAATGGGAGCTTTTATGACACAAAGGCCATTAAAAGTTTTGGAAAACTTTTGCCTAAGTAAAAATTGCTCTTAAATAATGCCATAGTCCTGCTCAGAGTTAACCTCTTTTTATTTTATTTAGTTTCTGCAGGAAATTAGAGGCAATCCCAATCTCAGATTTATTAACATGCCTTTCTTGAACTTGCTACTAGATATTTATGATTGTCAGCTTTGACTTACTAAAGATTTGAATGACAAACCTTTTAAATGGAAAACTTTTCAAAAATCTCTGTCCAGCATCAGCACCTTGTAAATTTGCCCATCATGACTGATTCTGTTTGTACTGTTAAAATGTATTCTGATATTCAAGTTTGTACTAAAAATAGAGAGTGTATGCAAGCCGTTATTGAGAAATATTATTTAAAAATAATAGGAAAAAAATAAAGCAGGTTCATAGAGGCATGATTTTTAATTTTAATCAAACAAGCCAAATTTGGAGGTTTACAGAAGATAAAAAAATGTATATAGGAGATTCTCACACAGATCACCTCATAGTGATTTTCTGTACCCAATCAGCTCTAGAAAGCATTTAAATGTAGCAGTAAAAAGAAAAGCTGTTTTGACTGAGCACCCTTGCCCATTTCTGCATCCCTGAGCATCTGAAGACCACTGATTCCCAGGCAGAGTGAGAATCACAGTAGTCTGGCTTGGCTTAGCACAGTAGAGGGGGAAAAAGTCTGGCAGTGGCTGTGAGGGTCCCGGGAGCAGAGAGGGACAGCAGCCAGGGAGGGACCTCAGAGCTGTGTCCCTGCTGGAGAGGGCAGCAAGATGCAGGGAACGTCTTCCTGGGCACAGCAGAGGGAACGAGTGTCCACGTGGCATTTCTGACTCTCGAGTGAAGCATTTTCATCTGAGCTTCTTTTTGGATGTAGGACTTCTCAGTGTCACACAAAATGTCTCTTTTTTCTCCCTGAAAATGGACCTTAAAAGCTCTCAAAAATTGCTTTCTTGTGCTTTGGTTTTGTCCCCTTTCTTTTCCCACTGGCCCTCTGTCCTGCCCTGCAGATGAGTTTTCACCCTCTATTTTCCTCATTTGCCTCTAAAAAAAAGGGAAATGGGAAACAAATATCAGGGAAAAAAAATAAAATTTGAGAAAATATTTTGTCCGGTTTCTTTTTTCTTGGTATTATTCTTGCTGAAAATATTTGAAGTTTAGATAATTAATTTTTTCTCTCTTCACATTAATCTTCAGCCTGCCTGACTTAAACTTGTCATATATGTAAGGAAAGAACTAAGGCCATAGTCCAAAAAACAAAAGTGTTTTTCCATTTTTAAAAAATCTCCAGAGAATATTAATTTCCAAAACCACAAAAAAAAAGGAGTGCTTTGCAATCTCTTCGCTCTGCTACATTTCTGCGATTTTTTTATTAACTGTTTGCCTGTTTGCCTGTATCAAGACTGTCTTTTTTTGGGTCTCTGGCAGGGGCAGAGTGGATATGAAACACACAAACTCCAGCCCACAGCCACCCTGCTGACTGCAGCCAGGACCCTATGGATAAGGAGAAATTCGGTCTTCAGGAGAGTTCTTCAGTGAATCTTTCCCTGAGCAGCTCAACTCACCTGCTGCAAGCCAGAGGAACTGTTGGATTTATCTTGTTTTATTCTGCTAGAAGACATACTCTAAGAGGTGGGGCAGAGGAGGAGGCCGGAATGGGTGTTTTTATCCCAGGATGCTGAGGAAGAGGCTGGAGAGCTTCTGGGACACCCATGGAACACTGGCCCTCAAGTGCTGCCAGTGCTCTAATCCAGGGGTATTTGAAATTTCAATTATTTATGTGTTCATGCTGTGGGTTAATGCTGACTGACACTAAAACACTGCCTAGATTTAGCTTCATAAAATTTTTATCCCCACTATGAACTGCAAGTCTTTCTCCAATTTCATTTAAAGGAAACAGAGTATTGAAAAGCCTACTGAGGAATTCATGAGCAACTAGCTACAACTTCACTCTTCCTCCTAGCCAAATCCTGGGACTTTGTTACCATGGCAACATGTCATAACTTTAGTTCCCTTCCTGATCACCACTCCAGAGAAACCAATACCTGTGCTTGTTTTCCTTGCAGCCTGCCATGCACTTTGTAGTGGGTGTAAAGGTTCACAGCATTTGCTTCCCAGGGCTCATGATCCAGAAGAGGATGCTGTGTACTTTTTTGGGGGAGAGAAGATTGATAAAATTCAGCAAACCTGATTCAGGCAACTCAGGCAATGCCTGTAGTGTTCTGACCTCTGGGCATCCCTAACAGCCAGGCACAGCCCAGGGCAGTGGAAGCTTCTGGAAAGAACAAGCTTCCTATACATTGTGGGGTTTTAGGTATTCCTCAAGAATGAAGAGCAGCTTCCACCACAGAGAGAACTGGAAAAGGAGTCAGAGGTCTTTATGAGGACAAAGGATCTCCAGCTACCATCAATCTGTACTGCAGGGTTTCACTTATTTTGGACATTATCACACTCCAAAGCATTTACTGGATTATAATCTCTCTGCTGGAATCCAAAACAGGGCCTGAAACACCAACATACTGATGATATCTTAATTATTTATCTAGTTCACATAAAATCACTTGTTTGAGACTGAAAAGCCTCATTCAGACTCAGAGCCTGACAGGGAACTCTGGCAGGGGGTCACAGGTATTTGGTGCTGCCCCAATGCCTAGAACATTGGTGAGTGAGCCTGCAAGAATTCAGACAAAATGAGTTAGGGGTGGAGACGGTTGCTTTGTCACTTGGGCACGATCAATTAATGCTCCATCAACCTACTGAGCTGATTTGCTGCAGCTCCCCATCCTCTTGACAATGCCCCTTCTGGACTGAGATCCAGCGCTCCCCTCTCAGTGCACTGCAGCAAGGATGGACACACTGGGTGTCTCTGCAATAGGCATTCCTGTGGGAATTAGACCTTCCATTGCCAGGAAATTTTGGGGTTTATTCCCACAAGTTTCCTGGGAATTCCAGGAAGTAGCTCTGTGCACCAGTAATTTACCCATGATGGAGCAACCAGAAGCACAGAACCCATGGATCAGCTTTTTCTAATGCCCATCACATAGAGGTAAAGGTACAAAGGATCTTCTGGAGCTTGGACCTGCCCTCTAAACTCATTTGAATATTATACATATGTATTTATCACGTGCATGCATATACCTAATATTTATTATATATATGTATTTATAATGCCCAATTTTGTTTTTGCAGACATCTGGAGAGTCACAACTCATTTTAAGCACAGAAGAAGCATGGGAGACACCTTTCTTTAAGGAATGAAGAAAAGACTAGGTTGGAATAGTAGAATACATGTAGCTACAAGCCAGCCTTCTCTTCCACTTGTAAAAATCCAGCCTTTCTTCTTGCTGAAGGGTTAAAATTTCAGAACAGAAACCACAGTGTTTTCCTCCTTTTTTTCCTGACCTTTTTTATTTAGTTACTCTTTCATTATTGTTTTTCTTCATCTAGAAAGTGATCTAAGTAATTATAATCATAAAATGGATGTGAGCAAAATGAGTACTGCGGGGTTTATAAAACACAAATTTCCTTTTCTGGGAAATTTGGTCTCCCCCTCACTTAAGCCTTACGAACTCTCAGTCTCTGCCCAGACTCCTAAGGTGGCACGAACCCCACAAGGCCTGTAAGGCCTGAAGAGGAAATCACTCCAATATCCAGTTCTCCTCAGCAAATGCAGGATTGCTAATGCAGCACTGAGCACTACTGGGGGATGGTGGGGAAGGATCCTCATTGAGCAGAAACTCATAAATGTCTAATAAATTAGTTTGGCAGCACTGGACATGCACAGAAACCTCTTCGATGGGGACGAATCACGCAGCTGAGCTGGACTTGCTCAAACCTCTCTGATCACCACCAGGCTGAGTATCCAACCTGCATTAGGTAACACACACCCAGCAGGAATCAGCTCCTCAGCCAGCAAAGGCACGCATTTGGTTTAGGCCTTTAAACTTTTTAAAAACCGTTCTGAAAATAACCTAAGAAAAACCTTCCTTGATGTTCACTAAGCTTTTACTGGCAAAATATCTCTGATGTGAAAACAAGGAATCTTTCTTAAAAGTTGAACATATCCAAAGTGCTGCAGCATTTTTGCTATTCCTTTATTTATTTTTAAACTGATAATTACTCTCTGCTTTTAAATTTATGCAGAAACGGGGAATTCCACTGTGATTTAGGATTGGAAAACACCAGCTCTCAGTCTGAGAAATCATGTAACCTCCATTAAAAACTAACTTTTATGTCCAAATTACTAGAAAATCCTCAGAGTGTGTCAGGTCTGAATCTGAGTCCCTTGGCTCCAGAGAAACTTCTCACCCTCCTGTGCAGTGGCAGGTAAGAAGCTCAAGCTCAGCCTTACATCAAAATATGACATTACTTCTTTCACAGTGTGTTTGTCACCTCAGCACTGTGATATAGACTTCATGGGAGATGGCAGCGTTAGCAAATCAGGTATCCCAAGTCCTCTAGTGTCTGAAATGAGTTGCAGTATATCCCAAATAATTCACTTAAGGATTTTTCAGGGGTATGGACCAAAATCTTCTCTACAGAACCTTCCAGAGCTGCTATTCTGCCCAGAAAACCAATGAGCATTTTTTTCAGAAGGTTTTGCTTCATAGCTGCTTCCTGTCCACCAGAGGGTTGGAGCAGCTCTGCTGTGAGGAAAGACAAGAGGACTGGGATTGTTCAGCCTGGAGAAGAGAAGGTTTTGGGGTGACCTAATTGTGGTCCTCCAGCACCTGAAGGGAACCAGCAGGAAGGATGGAGAGAGACTTTTTATTAGGGCCTGGAGTGCCAGGATAAGAGGGAGTGGCTTCTCACTGACAGAGAGTAGGTTTAGATGGAGCATTGGGAAGAGATTTTTCCCTGTGAGGGTGGGCAGGCCCTGGCCCAGGGTGCCGAGAGAAGCCCCTGGATCCCTGGCAGTGTCCAAGGCCAGGTTGGACAGGGCTTAGAGCCTGGGACAGTGGAAGAAATCTCTCCCTGTGACAGGGGTGGCACTGGATGAGCTTTGGAGTGCCTTTCAAACCCTTCTGGTAATCTGTGATTCACCGATGCTCAGGACATGAAGATACAACCCTGAGCTGTCACACAGTCTCCCTGCAGTCAAAACAGAGAAACAGCCAGTGCCAGAGGATGGCGCAGCTCACGCTGAAGTAGAGGCTCAAGGTGGAGAAATTTTCCTCTTCCTAATATACAGAAAGCAGTGATTTAGAATGTATGCCTACACAAAAATTCCACCTGCAGTGGCAGGTGAGACAAGTACCACCACGACCTCATTCTATCCAAGTTCATCTGCTGGGAAAACCCTGCAGAGTTTCCAGTATGAGTTTGTCTCTGTCCTGGCTCTAGGGGTGAGGAGCAGCATAGTCAGATGCAGGACAAATAGCCTCCTCACAGCTGACAGCAGGACCTGCTCAGGAAAGTACAGAGCTGTGTGGAGTTCCAGGAAGAGCACAAGACAGCATGCCTGATCTCCACAGCAGGCTGACTGATCTGTGCTAAAGGCATCAATGATCTGATTTCTCCTCAGGTTTTCTTCCCAAATCTATAGCCAAGTGCAGCGCATACAGTTGTTTAGACCTTGGTGAAACTCTGGGAAGACAGAGACAGTACCAACAGCACTTGAAATAACATGTAAAAACAATTTTTACACTAAGTACAATTTTTTTTTGATGTGCTGATTTTTTGGCAGCATGTGAAGCAGCAAAGTCAGTCAGACCTTTCATTTCTCTAACCAGCTTTAAGGGATTTGTAATATTATACTCAGTTATTGGAGAACAGGAGGAAACTGTTTATCTGATTACAAACCTGTTATTTATTGTGCATTAAGGGCACAATCACCTAATGCAGGATATTTTATCCCTGTTTTAGGGAGGTGGGAGTGGAAATCAGCAATCCTGTCCCACCAAATGACATAAACCCACTCTGATTTCAGAAGTCACCTCTCGAATACTAAAGAGCTGGAACATAAAGGCTTTTAAAGAATATAGTTTCCAATTAGGTCATTGGTTTCAAACAGAGGGTGTACTAAATTAGTAACATTTGGTGGCAAATTTCTTTGAAGTTCTCATTAATTTTGGTCTTGGATTTGAACTTTTCTTGGCAATGTTCCTTATAGAATTTGGATCCCAGTTATGTCAAAACAACTGATTAGCCCCACAGTCTGAAGGCAGGGGGGATTAGGTAGGGCGGGTGTTAGATTTCATGAAAGGCCTATTTACCTACTCGTTTAGCATGACCAAATGGGAGGGCAGCCAGCAGGGGAGACGTGTTGGAAAGTTTCCAGCGCTCCTGTCTAATTAGGGATCTGCACAGCAAAGGGGAGCAATGGATTTGTGAGGGCAGCCACTGTTCATATGCAGCTGCCCACTGGATCTGGGCAAGGGATGAGGGCTTCCCTAGACCTGTGGTGGATCTTCTGTATAACTGACTGCCCACTTCCTCAGCTCTTGGGAAATTAGTGGGAAGGAAGAAATACTTTGGGGGAACATCTTTAGATGGTGCCTTTTCTTCTTCATGAATGGCCTAAAGCAAATTTGCCCCCAAAATCAATTGAAATCTTTTCATCTGTTCTAACACATTCAACACCAGGCTTTTGAATAGCTCAGAATCACCAAAACCAAGAACTGTTAAGAAACTCAATGGGAAGTTCCCATGTAGCCTCTATCTAAGGAGCAATAAGTTTATTTAATTATTTAATGAACCGTAACTCAGAGGAGAAAACACACTGTGAGTCACAGCAGTGGTGTAGCTTGAGAAGTTCTCAATAGGATCTGTTACAACAAATCAAACATGGGTACACTCATGTCCACCATGGACATCTCCTTCCTGAGGCTCCAATTAGCCAAAGAACAAAGGCAGACACCAGGATGACTTCGCTGGAAATCACAACCCAGCAGCAGAGACCTGATAAGAAGGCTCAAAATTACATGAGAAAAAAGTGCTCTGTCTTACTGAAGCATGAGACTGGCATCTCTGGGGCCATCTAATCCCAAGCCAAGACAGAGATCCAGTCCTGGAGGGTGAAAGGCCAGCATTACTCACAGGTCAGTTGGATGCACCCAGGTTTGGCACAGCTTCAAGTCTCATATCACCTCCTGCAGCTTCTTCTCACTTTGAGGGTATCAGGATGAGCGGGAGCAGCATTTCTGGGTGGTAAAGCTGCATGAGGCAGGAGCCAGCCTTCCCAGGGCTTGGGGGCTCCTTGGGAGTAGTTCTGCTCCTGCTAGGAAACTGCCCTGGAGAGGAAGAATCTTATAGGAAGCTGCAACTGGTACAGCAGCAGCAACAGCTGGTAGGGAGGAATGAAGACACCAGTATAGTGCTCAGTCACAGTAACATGATATAAAAATGCTTAACTCATCATTTCCTTGACAGGAAAAAACCCCTAAACCCTCGGGATTCTGCTTTGAGGAAATTATTGGTTCAGATCTTATTTTATGTAAAACTCTTGCTTCCATCTGTTGACAACCTATCTTAAATATTTCAGCAGTGAACAGAAAGTTTTGTCTTATGACAAAATACAGGGAATATCTGGCCATAGCTTTTGTTCTCACCATCCCTGACATCCAGTTTTCAGCACAGATCCCGCCTCACTGGCTTTAGCAGGAACTCAACATCAGTAATGCCTGTACATATGCAGAGGTGTCTGCAGGATTGTGGCCATAACATTGGTATAGAGCAAACTTTAATAAATCTAATTAGGGTAATTCTGCAATAGTGTGAAAAGTAGCACTGATATTTATTGGCTGGGCAGAGAGAAATCGCAAGTACTTTCCCACAAGCTGGTGATCTCAGTGTAAGACTTCAGAAATCTCTCTATAAAACTGAAACCACAGAAAACCAAGTTGGCTGCATTTAGAGGAGCTATGGAAATATTTTCTTTTTTTTTCCAGCAGAACTTTTTGTCTTTGAACTATTTCTTCCACACTTTGGGGCTCAATAATGTCCCTCACTTCATAATGGCAAATCATGGAAGAAAATAACCAAGAGGAGGAGAAAAAGTGGGTAAGAGCCATTTTTGAAGGACTAAATTATAAAGAAGGGAAGATTTTTAGGTTGTTCAATAAATGTTGCACAGGTAAAAAAAATAAGTGTCTTGTGGCACTTGTTGCCTTGCCTTCTTCAGAAACAGGAGCTGCAGCTGGAGGCACAAATCCAGTTCATTTACCTTCTGGCTTTGGGACCATGTTTGTCACCATTAATGAAAATTTTCTCAACAGAGCAGAGCCATTTCCTCTATTTTTTTCTCATTCCTCGGGCACAGTGGATCTGCCACACAGTCCCAGAAAAGTTTGAGTTTGAAGGGACTTGCAAGAGCACCTGTTCCATCTCCTTGCCATGGGTGGGGATGCCTCCCACTAGACCAGGTTGCTCAATGCCCCTTCCAGGCTATCGTCAAAACAAAGCAAGCAACCCAAACCAACAAGGTGATGTGGGCTTTCCAGCACTGCTTCCCCGACCCCAGTACACGTCCAGATCTTCAGCAAGTCCAAAGACCATGACCTGTTCCTGAGCACTCCAAAGAGACACCAGCAGCAATTTGAAAGCTGGATGGTGTCTGTGTCCTTTCCTGGGGTGGACCAGAACCTTCCCTGACGATGGGATGCTGCCAGTGCTTCCATCAGGTTGAGACAAGGGCAGGCAGCACATGTGCTCTGCAGGAGACAGAAGGTGAGAGTTTTCCAGGCTAAAGCATTTCCTTTGGTTCATGTTCAATTAAAAATCATTCAGTGGCCGACAGCAGCTTTTCATCTGGCATATTGTGAAACCACTAGTTCAGCACAATTTACAGCCTTTTGGGGAAAGGAGAACTCGGTTATTTAGTAACTTCCCTACTTGCCCTCAGGAAGGTCAGATCTTTTTGTTCCCTGCCAGAACAGTGAGAGCTATAAACTACACAAGGGAGAGAGTGTTGGGAGCTTGTACTCACAGCAGTGCACCTGGATAACCCTGCAAACAGCCCTACAGTGCAAGGAGGTCACGCACGGAGAAGCGGAATATTATGGGATTGATTCATCAGAGCAGGGAACATCCAGCAGCGCAGGAGGGCAGCTCAGGAGCTGAGTGCTACAACACAAAGCACAGGGGTTGGATGCACCTTGCCCAGATTTAGCTAAAATCTGCAGCTTAAAACCAGCAGTTAAGTGGGCACCAGGAGGAGCTGATCCCCATTAATTTTCCCTTGGTACCCTTTTTTTCTGTTAGGAGATGGAAAACAATACAGTAAGGTTCAGGTTTTCACCCTCACAGATGCTGGCACTTCTGGACCATGGTGTGGGACCAGCTTTGCTCCCAGACTGTTGTCAGCAGATGCCTCAGCTTGTAGGGCCCTGTAAAGCTTGTATGGGCTCATAGCACTGCAGAAAACTCAAGGCTAACCCAGGAATTAGATTAACTTGCCAAGGAACTTCCCTCTCCATGAGGATACTTATGAATAAATTTTTAAATAATAAGGAAAAAAAGTTACCAATATTATTTTTATGCTGCCTTGTGTCCAAAGTTTCATGGATATTTAACTGTTGTTATTTTTGACACCTCAGGCAGGTTCATATGACACAGACACTACAGGGAGAGAGAAGTCAGCTGAACACACTACTACAGTAATTTCACATGCATAAGCTGCACCTCCGGTAGCTGGGAAGACTGTGGAATTTGTCCATAAATAAGCTACACCGGGTGATAAGCCGCACTTTTTTTTAGAGCAAGGATCCATGTGTAACAAAGTAATGAGTTAGTAACAGAATCACTCCACTGCGGGGTTTGTTGTCAGGTGCTCAATTTGCAAACAGTTTTCACAGACCGGAGAAGCCTTTAAATGCAGCCCCAGGTGCCCTCCCCATGCCGTGGGCCACAGCACTTCCACCCCTGGCGCTGGCTGCTGCGGTTCCCCCATCGCTCAAAAGTGGCAGCAAAAAGCAGTGGCAAAGCGGTGGCAAAGCGCGAAGCTAGCAAAGCGGCGGCTCCCTCCCTGGCCGGCTCTCACTTCCGGGTTGGCATTTCGCCGGAATTTGTCCATAAATAAGCTGCATCTGGTGATTAGCTGCACTTCTGGGATCAGCTCGATTCTTCAGTGAAATAGGTGTGACTTATCAGTGTGAAATTACTGTAATTGTTACACTGTTTTTACATGAACCTCATTCAATTTCCAACCATGAGCTTAGGGAATAAAGGTCAAAAAATACTCCAGGCTCAGAAGATTCACAAGAAAGAGAAGAAAACAACTTCCATTGCTGCTACACATTTGTTAACATTTCATTTCACAAGAAATCAACACAGCCCAAATATTTTTGCCAAAAACACAAAGGAACAATGGTTCAAGGGCTGCAGAACATGGACTTTTTTTTTTTTTTATCACTTCACCAAGGTATAAAACAAATGCTTTCTTCTGCCTTCATGTTTATTCTGAAAAATACTTGTCCAAAAAGAGCAGAAATTTATCTTCAGGAAGTTTGCTGAGGGAAGACAGTGGATGAACAGAGAATTAAGAAAAGCATTTTGAATAGTGCAGGCAGAGATGTCAAAGCAGCAGCTCTTCCCAACATCATCTCCACCTCAGTTTGCTTGCTCAGCCTGACAATCAACATCTTATTATGCAGCCCCAGGATTTCTCTGCAATTTAAACAAGGAGTCAGTAATGGTGTATGATCTTCAAGGTCACTTTTGGAGAGCTGTCTTTAGCCCAGTGGTCACCAGCCTTTTAGGACTAAAAATGAAAATTTCACTGAAGCAAATTACATCCTGTATGTATCATACATTGCAGCAAGTGCACTGGAAATGATCAGATGGGAGATCCAGCTTGGAATATCTTAAATGTCATGTGCATAAAGGAAGTTTCTGGGGTCAGGAAACCTTGCAGTGTAGCCCTCAGAGAAAGTGCCCCCCTTTTATTTATCTCCAGATATACAGATCTATAATTGTAGCATTCTCTTCCTATTGTAGCTGGATACATCAGCCTATTTAGAATGTATTTCCATGGAGGTTCTTTACCTTTCAAAAATGAATTCATCTCTGCCACACACAGGGGAATGTTACATTCTGCACATCAAAAGACCCTTTAACCTGTCCTAAATTTCCATTCTTTCTTTTCCCATGCTCTTATCTAAAGAGATGTCCTGGTTTGAAAAGACAGGTATGTGCTAGGGAAGAGCAGACCCTTCCCTCGATATGGAGCTAATAAACCCTTCCCTCTGAGTTAGTATAATTTTGGAATTAAGGAACTCTCAACCAAAGATATGGGGATAGGGACAACAGTTCTTTACTTAAAAAAATAAATACAGTAGTTTC